>JAUUDZ010370548.1:5370-15717 GCA_032361705.1 Panulirus versicolor | reverse complement strand
AAAAGAAATATTTCGAGAGAGAGAGAGAGAGAGAGAGAGAGAGAGAGAGAGAGAGAGAGAGAGAGAGAGAAGAGTTACAAAAGAAAAGAAATCACTAACTTTCCGAGAGTTAGAATAATGTCGCCAAAGTTTCCTGGATCTGTGAAGGAGGCAGGAGCGGGGAGTTATGGCCCCCCACCTTCCGTGGAAGACAAAGTGTCTTAACACATTTCGAAGGAAAAAAGAGATTATACAGAAGGATTAAAACTGGAGGAATAATCAGGAGAGACGAGATGGCAACTTGATGACGAAGCAACGAACGATGAACACAGGAAGAGAGAGAGAGAGGAGGTTTCAGCGAATATATTCACGTAAATATAATTATGGTATCGTCTTCGTGTGAGTCCATTTTTAATCGCTCAAATCCTGGAAGATCATCCCAGTCGTTGAGGCTTGGGTTGGGGGAGGAGGAAGAAGGGGTTGGGTGGGGAGGAGAGTTAGGGTTAGCCAGAGGCATCAGAGGTAAATAAACTGGGGTTGAGATAATGGTCCACCCAGGTTATGGCCAAAGGAGGAAACTCCCTTGGCAGCCAATGGGAATTTGGACCATGCTGTCTGTATCCCTCGTGACAGGGAAGCAAGAGAGAGGGCTGACGGCAAGAAGATACTGGGTAAGGTAGGCTGACACCAGGGTGAGGCAAATGAGAGGGAGAGTGACAACAGAAGGGTGATTGTAAGGGAGGCAGGCACTAGAGGTTCATCAGGGAGGTAGGGTGACACAGGATAGGCGGCAGGAAGGTAAGCTGACACAAGAGTGGCGAAAGGAAGGGAAAGGGAGGCAAAGAAAGAGATTGACATCAGAGGTGAACGCCAGAGAGGAGGCAGGAAGGGAGGCTGACACCAAAGGGGTAGCAGAAAGGGAGGCTAACTCTAGTAGAGAGACACGAAAGAAGGCTGACATCAGTGGGGTGGCAGGAAGAATGGTTGACACCACAGAGGTGGCATGAAGGGAGGTTGACAGAAAGAGGGGAGGGAGAGGTCGAAAAGATAAGAGGCTGACACCACAGGGGCAGCAGGAAGGGTAGCTGATCCGAAAAAAAAAGGCGGCTTAAAAGAAACCTTTTTGCTATCCTGAAGAGCAGTTAGAGTTTGACCATTATTTTAACCGCTCTAAGCTCTAAATGTAACTGATGACCGAACTTCAGTTAAGCAAGCGACGGTCGCTTGAGAATGCTGGTGATTTCATCATAGCTTTGGATGGGGCTGATAGATTCATAGGCTTATCTGTAATCATGTACTGGTTGAAGTGGTGGGCAAGCGTCCAAGGTTAGCAGCTATTATTTATTACGTAAGATGGTTCACCAGAGGCTAAAGAGTTATTACTAGGTGTTGCGTTAAGAGACAACCAGACGTCCAAGGTCATCAGTCTTTAAGTGTTGGTTAAGTTAGTTACCAGATATCAAAGTTAGATGTCTAGCACGCCTGGGGTTCGATGGCTACCAGAGGTCAAAGGAAAACAGTTGTTGTGCGCTGGGTTAGAAGGATGCCAGAGGTCAGAGGTTAATAGCTATCAGGTGTATAGTTAGACCACCATCAGACATCATATTTTAGCGGTTGCTAGGTGTTGGGATGGATGAATGACATGTGAGAAAGGTTATGACTCGTTAGGGAATGGTTAACATGGCTGCACGAGGTCAGATGTCGGTAACTGTTTGATATTGAGTAAAGGATCTGCTGGAAGTCTAAGGTTGGCAGATGTCTGCTGTCGGGGAATGCAGCTAACTGGACCTCAAATGTTAGTAACTGTATGCTGTTGGGTAAAATGATTACTGGAGGCCAAAAGGTAATAAATGATTAGGTGCTGGGTAAGGAATGAGGTAAGAGGCAAGTCATTATTAAAAGCAGTAAGAGATTTGGGTAAAGCTAGACACACGAAGTCAGAGAGCGGTGGGCAGGTCGTGGGACAAGATGGCTGGCTTTGAAGCAGACAGCAGGAGATCAGTGAGGCCCGACGGGGAATACAAAGGACGAAAATAACCATTTGGAGGGACTCTGGGAACTCAATTTCAAGGGATTATACCTCGGGTTTGGGTCTGAAATTTGCTACGTTAGTCTGTGTATATCCCCTCCCTCCCCCCGCTGGATTCTGTCGTGCCAAGGCAATAAATATACTGTCAGGGATTGCGGATGAGCGTTTTGTGGCCACCAAGACTCGATGATATACTTGGACAAACTGCCGCAATTGCTGCGTGGTCCTGACGGTATACCAGTGTTGAAGGGAGGTGTGTGTGTGTGTGTTTACTGTTTGTGATTACCATAGTTGTGATGCTGGGAGAGAGTTGTACACTCGTGTTGCTCCGTCTCTTAACCTTGTATATATGTACCGTGTATATATGTGTGAATGATGGACATTTAGGATTGGGTTATTTAGTGAAAGATGGATGAGTTTGTGTTGAGTGAAGTGGTATGAAGTGAAGAGAGGTGGTCAGTAAAGTGAAATGTCTAACACAAAGCACGCGGAGAGAGAGAGAGAGAGAGAGAGAGAGAGAGAGAGAGAGAGAGAGAGAGAGAGAGAGATGCAGCACGCTCCACGACCCTTACGTAAAGTCGCTCATGGTTATACAAACCTCCAGATCTATCCAACAAACTTTCCCATTCCTCATCCTTTCCTAAATCTTCTCCGTCTTAATGATACGCCTCTATGGCCCTCGAACCCCTCTGCACCATCCCTCTCCTCACCTAACCCTTCAGGAGATGCATGTGTATGGCTTAGTCAGTACTCTACAACCTAGCTGGGTTACAAGTCTCTAATGGTCTCTGGCTGTGTTGAAACGCCCCCTGTGTGACCCTGGCCGCTGCTGGGATCGTCTCGTGGCTCCCACGGGTAAGATGTCGCTCCCTGGTGGCATCATTATATAGAAACCCGTTGTTTCGTTCAACTTTCGCTCGCCTGGCCTGATCCTCGCCACCTCTATGTCCTTCCGAGTGCTGTTTTCTCTGCGTCTTTCTGGCTTACTTAAGATACGCCAGTGGTGTATTTTACATGTATATTCATTGCCGTGTTGTCCAAGTGGCCCTCGAGTGTTAGGACTTGCCTGTGTCTGCGGCGCATGATACCAAGAAGGGAAAGAGAGGACAAAAGGAGGAGGAGGAGTGACTGATACATCATTATTACTAGACCTTAACTTCACACGTGGTAGCGCGGATATTGAGAATATCATATACGATACACCAACTGGAAAAAAAAACACATGCTTTAAGTTTGATTACGTGGTAAATGAGGAGGTGGAAAGAGCAGAGATCAAACGTGATTTAAAGTGGAGGTACATTCGTGGAAACTACTCAGAACTCTGTAATTTCATTGGTAAATAAACTAGAAAATGGAGTTCAGTAGCCAGGAACCGGGGCTTTTGTGGTGAGAGGGTCTTTGAATTTTACCATGAAGGAACATGGGCACATCTAGCCTCAAAAATCGAATTTCAGGTTAAGAAAGAGATGATATAAACATCACCAGCCGTACAAGAACAGCTTACCCCGTAACCCCCCTGCACAAATGGTTATCGCAGATGCCTCTCTCTCCGATGGAACTGGTAAACAAGACGATTTAATCCTCTGCCCGCACATCTGCCTCTGCGAATGCGTTTAATCTATCATTCGTACGTACTTATACGTTGTCAATGGCCTATTCTGCATGTACCTTTAGCAGTATATTCTGTCTGTAAGCATGTGAAACATATACACATATTTCGGTGTGAGGTTGTGATATACATGTGGCCTTCGTTACTCTGTGTCTATTGTATGTCTAACGTGAACGCTTCGAATTTCGCAATAAAATCTCAAGAGTTAGTGACAATAGCGTTAGAAGGAAGTTATGAAATGATTGCCATTTCAGAATATTTGTTAGATATCAACAAAAGAAATTTCTTGGCCGAATACTTGGTTCCGGGGTACACTGTTTAATAGGGTTGGGGAAACACAGTAGGCGGTGGCGTCCTGCTCTTTGTTAAACCTCATTTAAATCCCTTAGTAAGAAATGTAGCTTTTGAGAATGTCGATCTCATTTGTGTAGAAATTAAAGATAAAGCACGTAAGAAAATAACGTTAGGACTAATTTATAGTCTAACACACACCAGAGGTAGACGAAAGTTTTTCTGATAAGTTAACAGAAATTTGTAATGAACAAGAGTCTATCATAGGAGACTTTAACATAACGGTATCCAAATGGGAAGAATCCCTTTTCAGTAGCTCTAAGTTTACTTGATAGTGCCCTACTCCAGTTAGTCGAGAAACCTACTCGCAAAGAAAATAATTAAACTTAGCTCTAACTACAAATAAGGTCCTCATTGATGATGGTGAAGTTGGAGAAAAGTTTTATACAAGAGATCACTGACAAATTACTTTTGATGTCGCTTTCAACACAACGCTTAATGTTAGTCAACTTCACAGTCGCAAAAAATACCCGATTTTAAACGTGCAAATCTTTGCATTGTTCTTGACAGGTAAACCTAGGATGATATGGTCAGTGAAGTTGACATGAACATAGCTTGGAAAAGCTTCAGTAAAATATTCAAAGCAGTAAAGGGAACATATGTGCCAATGCGCAGTAGACAGTCTATTTCTAAAACGAAGCCAAGGTGATGGAACGGCGAACTAGAAAAGTGTTTGTTTTCTTAAGAAAGTAGCTCATAAAAAACTCAAAGAATCTAATAAACAACATGATAGAGTAAGTTATGTAAACCTGCTTAGAAAAAGAGAGTTATACAACAAAGTAAATTTTGATAGTGTGTATTGTTGAAAATAGCAAGAGAAACCGTAAAGAGGTTTAGTTAGAAGCAAGAGAGTCATCATCCAATCAATAGGTCCATTAGATACGGAAAACGAAAGTTTGGTTCAAGACAAGGAATCTATGGCAAAAAATACTGTTTTGCACTTGTATTTACGACCGAAGACATAACCTATGTCCTCAATCCAGTTTCACCAATAAGAGAGGGGAGCGTTCTTCACCAAATTGACATAAAAGCCAACGACAAACTTTCAGCAATAAAAGGAATGAAAGCGAATAAAACGGCAGGTCTTGATAATTTTTTTCGGAGAACAATGAAGGAGGCGAACAATGAGATAATAAGTCCTTCACTGCTCTTTTCAATCAGTCACTTGCAACGGGAAAAGTGAGATAAAACTGTAAACCACTCAGAGGACCACCACTTGATTAGCAATTCTCAGCTTGGTATTCGACGAAATCTCTTGTTTGACAAATTTACTTTTATATGCTTAATTGGTATGACGAAAGTAAACCAGCTGATATTATCCATTTAAAATTTCAAAAAAGCTTTCCTTAAGATTCCGCATTAAGGGCTGTACTTCAATAGATAGGAAATGGTTGACTGGCTACAAACAAAGCGTTGTGATAAATGGTCAACCTCAGAATGGTTAGACGTAACGAGTGGAGTTCCACGAGGATCAGTCTTGGGACCGGTTCTCCTTCTCATATAAGATATCGATAATGATAAGAGGCTGCGTTGCAAGATATCAAAATATCAAAATTTGCTGTTGGAAAAAAAAGATGAGATAAATTTGCTAATGAACTTGAACATCTAAAGCTTGAAACCAACATGCACAAACTGATGGACTGAGTTCATAGGTAGAAATCGAATTTCTATATCGATAAGTGCAAATTTTGCGCGTCGGTAGTGAAAACAAAAGAGCAAGCTAGAGCATGATTTCTGCTGCAGTGCAAGATGTGTATAAGGGCGTAATAATTTCTGTTGACCTAAAATCAAATAAGCAGTGTACAGAAGCAGCGAAAAAGAACGAAAAGAAGTTTTGGATTCATAAGTAGGGCAAATCTAAGTTCAGTGGAATTATCCTGACTCTTTGCAATTACTGGATCGTCCACATCTTGAATATCGTGTTCAGATTTGCTTAACTTACCTAATTTAAATGCTAAGACAGAACGGAGAGAGTTCAGCTACAAATGTGATACCCGGACTGAGAAACAAATACTGCAAGAGCAGATTGAACGACTTGATTCTGTTCAGCTTGGAAAAAGAGAAGGTGAAGAGGTGATCTAACACGAGTATTCAGAATGATCAAAGGCTTTGATAATCTTGATCTTTCAAGTTACTCGAATCTTGGTTTGTCTGACTTTACTCTTAGCAATGGATAACAAAATCATGGGCAACCATTTACCTCGAATTTTAACATATGGAACGATTTGCCAGTTAGTGGTTGAAAGTAGCTCTATAGCTACGTTTAAGACAAGACTTCAAATTCATGACATACAATACTTGCGTCTTCTTAGTCACAATGACAATTTGCAGGTTATTCTTTATGAAATATCTGTATGCCTTCTAACTTTTACCACACTAATCCGTGAGTTTCTGATATCTTCCACTGTTACATACAGCCTCGTAAGGACCTAGTGGTCTGTTGCTGTTTGACTTCTTTGTATTCTTTTGTATTTGTATTTTTCACTGTGTCTACAATTCGGTATTATGTGGTGTACAGTAATGCACACGACACTTGTGCAAAAAGAAGTTACATAGACGCACAGTTTCATTTATGACTCTGAAGTGGTTGTGTAAATGTTGACATGGCAAAGTTCGGCTATCTGATTGTGGTGCAGTGCCATATACGTAGAATACAGCATAGCACAAAGAACACAAATTATGGCTTGAAAAGCCGTTCGTATTGAAAATAACCGTAATCACCGACAGTTCCATGCGAGACGTAATATGGAGTTGGCATGTGCTGCGTTTTCTTTTCAGTTTCTTTTATAAGTTGGTACTGTCTCAAGTAGTCATACAGAGTATAATCTGTCGACATGGTCATGACCCTTGTACTTGAGTTATCCAATGAATTCTACAGTTTGTTTCTACTTTTCTCTTCCTTGTTGTAACTCTGAGCACGATCTATCTTTTCATACAACTAAATTTCATAGTATACCCTTGAATGAGCCCTTAACTCATTCTGATATAACTTGAAGGAAAATACTTGTTAATGTTTTTAGTAATTGGTTATCATGATTGGTAAACCTAGAACTAAACATGTCATCAGCAGGTCAAATGCAATTATTTAGTTGACTGTAGTAATTAAGTTGGAATTCTGGTTGTCAGGTACTTTTCATGTCCCTAGTCGATTAGTAGGTCAGGTCCCTTACTTAGCCGTCCCTCGGGTCCGTGTTTAGGTCGGAATTCACGTCAGTGGCCAGGTCGTAGTCCATACCTTTACTAGGTCGTGGCAGAGGTGTGGGATAAGCTATGGTAATGGGTTCGGCTAGGCTGCGTGTCCTTGGCTAGTTTATGTGGCCGTGACAACCCCTCCTTGGTGCTTGCCAGTGGCAAAAACGGTCGATGCTGGTTAATGGCCAGGCCTTTTATTGGAAATTTGTGCTCACTCCACGATGCAGGTTTCATCGTCAGGACCTGGTGGGCGGGTAATGAAACAAAGACTTTGATAGTGACCCTTCACAGACTTACAATCTTGTCAGCATCTGTGTTGATAGGTGTTGGCTGCTATGTTAGCGGAGATGTTGGTGGAGAGAGAGAGAGAGAATGGACATTGGTGGTGTGGGAGGAAATAGAAGAGAAGCAGAAGGCGAAATAGGATTGGGCATGGTGATGGGAACGGTGTGTGTAATGGGAAAGGGAGAGTGTTGAGAGCTGGTCGAAGGCAAGGTAGGGAGAATGGGGGATGATAATCAAAGAATGAAGAAGGGAGAATGATGAGAGTGGATGGGCGGTGAGATGAAATGAAGGAAGAATGTGAATGAATGGCGAGAAGAGTAGGCGAATTGCTGGGGAAGAGAAATTAAGGAGAGTAGGTTAGTAGCGAGAATGATAAAGGAGAGAAGAGGGTTAGGTGTGTGTGTATGAAAGCACTTCTTTCCTGAGATCATATTTATCTCATGTACAAGTATTCCTGTAAGCAAGACTGACGTGTGGAAAGAGAATCACGCACCTATGTCTTCACCGTCGGAATAAACAGGTGTCAAATCTTACGTCATTCTCGCCAGCAATTCAGTGAACCTATGAACTACCGAATATGAGGCTTTATGATATCCCACGTCAAGATAGAGACCTTTAGAAATGCGAGCTCGTAACCCTAGGCCCTTATATACATACGCAACAGCCATAGAATTAACATAATTGTCACATATATATTTCAGTGGTCTCCTAGGTCGCGTCTGTTTGTACTGGGAGGGATCTAGACGGATACACATTACCAGGCCGAGGACGACCGGGCCTGAATCAATTCGAAGTGCGTCTCGGGCCAATAAACCATGTAACTCGCCTCTGGCAACGTGTTTGTATCATTAATGGTAATTGCCTGTCGACGCCTGGCAAAATATATAGGTGTGGTAATTCTAGTGTGGTGGTGCTATGCTAGACGCTCTCACGACACCGTGTTAGATGCAACCAAGCTGCTACCTCTCTGCTGTGATAGACGTTACATGCTGCTTTGTTAGACCTTGTTACGCTATCATGATCAGGGTTATCACTCCTTTGTTCCATGTGTTATCACGTACTATGTCCTTGTTGATCCAATTACTGAACGATCGTAATGGGAAGGACTAAAGAGCTGGGTTGGTTGTGAAGCAAGTTAACCAGCCTGGTACTCGAGTATTGGCCATTGTAATATATAGCGGGCGACGCTCAACCATTACAAATTACAGTGCCATGTTTTGTATCGCTTCGTCGTAAGTTAGTACCATACTTTTCCACTTTAGCTTTACCTTGGTCTAGTAACTTCTTCCCTAACTGGAATTCTTTCTGTAACACCGCTAATGGCGCCGGCTTCGCTATGTCTGATCTCTGAGAATCACCCGTCAGGTTTACAGTATATTACTTATGTTCTCCTTCAAGTCCATGTTGTTGATTAAATTCATTGCTCTTCAGGAATGTCGTTCTTATGGGAAATATGACCCTCTTTAGCTTAGGCCAGTAGCAGAGGATTCCAACTCCGTGGATGATATACTGCGTTCTGTCAATATAACAGAACTGTCCCCAATATCCTTCTCGTAAAGTCTACAATTGTTGACAACCCAACTTACTTTTTTACAGACGTAACTGAAGTGAACTTTCTAAGAAATATAATACTGAATAAGTTTATAACATGTATTAGGTTACACAGTATTTAGATGTGCAAATGGAGGTTATCGTAACCCAGACAGAGTATGTTGCAGAGTTCCGGTTAGTTCGTCGTAAGAAGACCTTGTCTATCGCCAGTGGGACCCACGTTGAGGGAAGAGGCCGCATCGTGGGGTCGTGTTTTTCTTCGAGACAATCTTCAGTTTTAACTCGGAGAGTTAAAGAAATCTAATATAAACATTTTTTAGTGCTCAGGATTTTGTATGATGGCACAGGTTCTGAAATTTACACACACACACACACACACACACACACATACAAATAGTTTATATCTCTAATGGTAACTATCTGATTACCAAGTAATTAATGAATTCAAGCGAAATAGGAACTTGCCTTTGTGTCAGGATCATCCCATCAAACTCAACTTTTCCTGGGGTTCTCCAGCACCTAATAAAAGCTCCCTCGACCTAACAATAGCCTGGACGTCTCGACTTATTCTTAGGTCAGAGCTCATTAGGCGTTCGACGTTTTCGAAGAAAAACTGGAAGCCAAGAAAATTTTTTTGTTCTTACTAGTCCGCAGAAGTGGCACTACACCGTGAAAATCAATCGGCTAATAAATCTACAAATGCAATAGTAGCAATAAACCATAAAATCAAGTCAGCTACAACAGCCATGCATATAGTGGTTGCACTTGAGTGAAAATTATTATTACAGCTACAAGTATGGTCGTTTCACGAAAATGTAAAGCAAAGGCACCTATTACAGCAACAAGCATAGCTGTTGCACTAAAAGCTGAATACCAGCTATCATATATCTGAGTGCTGAGAATGAGCCTTAGCTTAGCTTTAAAGTATCATTCCCCTTGGTCATAAGAAATCGACCATAAGGAAACAAAAGAAATATAAAAATCTATATGCCAGTGGTGTGTCTGACTCAGGTGGAGGAGGGTAATGGAGGGTTGCATGTAATGATAGGGGGCAAGATTGGTGTTGGGAGGAAGGTGTGGTGTGGGGATGGACGTGCTAGGAGGGAAAGCCAGAGGGGAAAGCGGATGGAAGCTTTCAACATGACCTCCTCTGCACACAGACGTATATACATATCATACCACAATGGCCCTCCAGATGCAAGTCGAACGCGAAGCATGAATCGCATTATGATGGATCGCTCATGATGATGTCGGCTACAGGAGAGGATGTGTCTCCGTCGACATGGCTTCGGGTGCACTGTTAGCCGACCGCTATTGTGACTAAGTACTTTCGTATTGAGGCACTCTTAAG
>JAUUDZ010370437.1:0-15717 GCA_032361705.1 Panulirus versicolor | reverse complement strand
CAGTACGTTGCTGCTCTGATTATACGGTCTCAGTACGTTGCTGCACTGATAATACTGTCTCAGTACGATGCTGCACTGATTATACTGTCTCAGTACACCGCTGCACTAGAGCAGTAGGTTTCAACCTTCTTTTCACTCAACGGTAACCTAAAGTCTTTATTTTGTGGCAGCCATATCAAATTTTCCATTACAAAACCTGCCTCAAGAACACATCCTGAAGGCTCCAACAAATATAAGGTTAGATAGATGAGTAAGGAACAAGCCTGAGGTATGGGGATATTCTCACACCACCACACTCTTTGCAATTACGTTAACAAAACTGCAATAAAACGTCAATAAACCTTTGTTGCAAATATATCTTAAAAATCTCTAATTATGCCTGCTGACAATACCAGTATGCACCATTCACAAATCATTTAAAAATCATTATCAAATAATGCGTAATACAACGCCTCGTGAGCTCTGGCAAAGAAGTCAAAAGATCAGCTGACGAAAATCAGTCACGAATTGGACGCAGTGTTACCACTACACATACTGGGAGTTACCACGAAACTGGCCTCTAGAAAATCCCAGGCCGGATCATCAAATACCAATATTCTCGATTTTCATGTGACATCCATATCGCTAAATGAGGTACATATCTTACCATAGCAAGATATTACTGTAAAAAAAAAAAGGTTAATGATTCCTCGTCATCACTGGGATCCTTAGCATCGCCTGGTTGTGCACACTTGCCATGTACAGCTTGTGGCTTGTGCCTCTGCACGCTACTGCATTCGAGTGAGCACGTTGCTGTGCTGAACAAAACTGTTTGAGCACGCGTCTGCACTGAAGTAAACTGCCTGAGCACGCGTCTGCACTGAAGTAAACTGCCTGAGCACGCTGCTGCACTGAAGTAAACTGCATGAGCACGCTGCTGCACTGAAGTAAACTGCCTGAGCACGCTACTGCACTGAAGTAAACTGCCTGAGCACGCTACTGCACTGAAGTAAACTGCCTGAGCACGCTGCTGCACCTAAGTAAACTGTCTCAGCATGCGTCTGTACAAGGTACACACTGTCTCAGCACGCTGTGCACTGGAGTAAACTGTCTAAGCACGCTGTTGCACTAGGGAATAGTCTCAGCACGGTATGCACTGAGCATAATGTCTCAGCACACTGCTGCATTGTATCATACTGCCTTAATATGCTGCTGCACTGGAGTATACCGTCTTAGCACGCCGGTACGCTAAGAATATGTCTCAACACGCTGTTGTACTGAGCATGTGTCGCTGCACGCTGCAGCAATGGTACACAGTTTCAAAACGCTGCAACAGAGGAACATAGTCTTATCCTGCTGCTACACTAGAACATACTCCCAACATGATGTTGTCCAAGAACATACTGTTTCAGCATCCTGCTACACACCATACTCTTCCAGGATGCTGCTACACTAAGCATAGTCTCAACACGCTGCTGCACTGGAGTATACTCTCAACATGATGCTGCCCTGGAAGCATACTCTTTCAACACGCAGCTGCACTGAGAAAATACTGCCTCAACACTGCATTGGAACATGTTGTCTCAGCATGCTGCTGCACAAGACTTAGTATGCTGTTTCAGTACGCTGCTGTACTGAAACAAACTCTCAACGTGATGCTGTTGTGAAGCATACTGTTTCAGCAAGCTGTTTTATCAAGCATACTCTTTCAGCACGCTGCTGCAGTGAAGAATACTATCGTGACATATTGCAGCACTGAACATACTATCTTAGCATGCTGCTATACTGGGGCATATTGTCTCAGCACGCTGCTGTACCGGAGCATACTCTTTCAGCACGCAGATGCACCCGAGCATACTTTCTCAACAATAAAATAAATCACCATAACTCTTAACATACCAGCATACAGTGAGAAGTAATACCCACGAACACAGCACAAAAAATCTAAAGTGTTGAGGTACAATGCCTCTACCGGAGAGTATCATTCAAACAATAATAACATAATGAAGTACATCCGTTTATTTCCATTTCACTTATACTTAAGGCAGGAAGGGTCGTGGTGCCGCCACAGCTGGCTCCTTCACCAAGTGCAACTCCCTCGCTCCACCATCACTCGGTCAGGTAGGTGGAGTCGGCGTCAAGGCTCCGGGATGCCTGGAACACACCACCCGGGAACTTGTCTAGTATTTCTGTTGAAACGTCGGCCACATGGTCCATTATTTCGCTTTTACTGGCCGGTGGTGAACTAAACAGCCTAGGTCCGTGGAGCTGGTAGTATTTTCGCCGTGTGTGTGTAGAGGACGTTCCTGTGTTTCACTGGGGATTATTTCTCACGGTCTGCCTCGTATCTCCTCCGGCCTGAAACTTGTTCTCGTGTGCTGGCTGGGACCAGGACCTACAGCGTTCACTGTGACGACCGGATCATTCACAGATTGTTAACGCTTGTGAATAGCTACAATCCTGCACGCAAGGAACAGGAATCCGAAGGCGACCCAAACAGACGAGTCCTCTAAGGGTAAAAAGAGGTCAAGTAGTGGGTCAAAAGGGGTCAAATTTCAAAGAGTTGTGAGGCTAGATATATTCATGAAAACAGTGCGTGAAAAGGAACGAAGATTTAAATCCCACTATAAACAAGGTCTAGTTAAATTCGACCAAATCTGAAAGACCAAATATAGGATGATCACTGAACACTTAAACCCACGGCATGTTGGGTATAAACATAAATGTTTTCATAAGCCAAACAGTGAAGGAACAAAGATCAAGTTCATTACTTTATAATATAAAAAAATAAAGTTTTAAGAGAAAAATACATATCGTAACTGGAAAATCACCAGGTTCCCTTTCTGGTAGAAATTTCTGATTAGAAATTAAAAGATTATTCAACACAGCAGACGACTGGGCTCAGCACGGTAAGAGGAGCCGTGGATCTTGGCAGGAGATATGCACGTCGTCTGCTACACACCACACCTAACATTTGCACGAAAGTTTACATGGCTTTGTACAATCATTTATCAACATATATTCCCACTATCATTTTCACTTTCTGATTGGCAGAGGTTTGAGGGCTGGGTCATAAAAACAATCCTTTTATATTTCTTGAAACACTCGAGAGGCATCTCCACGGTAACAAGATACACGAAATGTAAAGCAAAACTGTAGAGTTCAGTGGTCTCTGTACACAAGTTGATCCCGACGACAACTAATCAGAAACTCCAGACTGGAGATAACATCCCCCAGAGCATATGTACTGACGGCTCTCTCTACCCTGTCATTGGAAGGGCATTAATGCTGCCAATGTGATCCAACCCCATGGTAAGAGAAAAATATTAAGACTAAACAAAGTAAATTGTCCGCCATACTCATCGCTCTCCAGCTTGTAGAAATCACTACCACGACAATTTATCTCTGATTCCTGATCTTCGCTACTTGCCCTAAACACCCTGAGATCAAAATGTAACATGCTGGTCTCGGAAGCCAGACAAATACTCGGACATTATTGATCAATGCATCAAATTAAATCGTTATGGATTCCCCTCTCATATAGGCCTCCGTGAGCATGACAAAGCTGATGCTTTAACCAAACTTACGACAAAATTACTATAATTAGAAAGGAACTAGGAACTAACTGATCTCTTTCAAGAAAGTACAGACGAGTTAAAGTAAGGACAAGTAGAAACATTTTCCATCACAGTGAAATGTGTAAAGTGAAACATGTGAATGGAGAAAGTAATAAGATCAGCAGATTACATGATGTAGCTGCCAGACTAGGGTTAAGCTATGGGTACTGTTAGCACTTTGGCCTGCTTGGCTATACATACTACAGTGGCGCATTGGCCTATCCAGAGATGTTAATCAGGTGAAATGTAGCCAGAGTGTGTGAAGAAAAAAAAAAAAAAATATTAGGGATAGGTTGAAACAAATCCTGTAAGAAATATCACAACACCTGACAATTTATGATTGTAGCCACTTGTTGAATGTATTCGGTATAACTCACCATATGAAAGACTATGTAATGAATGTAATTAAGCTTAAGAATCAAAGTTTCTAAACAATCTATGTAATGAATATCAACCCACTGGGGTCTGAGTAAAAGCCTTCGTAACCCCTGTAATCCTTTTGCGCTACCGCTCACAGGATGAGCATGGGGGCGGCACAATAAACTTGCCGGGGACACCAGCACAAATCAATCAATATCAACATGTACACAACTATGTCACTTCCACACAATGTCAGACGACACTGTGTCATACTTTGCCATACTTTGTGTCGGACGACAGTGTCAATATGTCATACTAAACGTGTCCCTCCCATACATAGTGCCAGATGACTGTCATTATGTCATACCAAGGGTGTCACACCGACACATAGTGTCACAAAACACGGCCATATGTCACTTGAGGTCCGCCAGATTACAAATCTGGCATGTTCTTCCATGTTTCCCTTGAAACATATTTTTGTGGTTACATAGTTTTGCCTTGCCTTTGTATAAGGTATTTTTGAGGCGTTATACAGTAACTGTAAATTAATTACTATCAACACATCATGTTGCCACCTATGTCAGTACTTATACTTACGACTTCCCAAGACGCATGTTTAATCACATCTGTTGTTCACAGCAATGTAATAAAACATCTGTTTTTCTGCCTAAGTCGTTTATCTTACCATGAGCTCATGGCCATCCTAATCCCCAGCACTCCGAGGTCGCTTAGAGCTGAATTAACTGACCGATCTACCCATCCTAGCCTTAGCATATGGTCGAATTCTTTTTTGGAATTAAACACCATTAAATTTATGGCAATATGAAATTTCAACCCCTACTGACCCCATATGTTGGCATCTCCTCTCCCTAGGAGCCGTCAGCAGCTTGGGTTACCTTCGAACTCTGGTTCCTTTGGTTCAAAGTAACAGAAGCTGGTGGGGGGTTTTCTTTTTTTTCTTCACAAGCGTGGTAACAAACTCTGGTGTCTTCATCCCTGCAATCATCTATTTACACAAAGGAAACGCCAGAAGACATGGTCCACACCTACACTTTATAACTATCCCCTGCCAGCACAAGAGGCACGAAAGACTGTAAAATATCACAAGTAAATCAAAAAGTGTGACATGCAAAGAGAAATATTTTCAAAATCCGAGGCCCAAGAATACCCAACACATCACCTGCGGACACCAGCGAGGCAGTGAGGTGCACGGTGGAGAGGGCAAGAAAGTCCAGGCTAAGTGTTGACAAAGTATACCACACCCACTGGCCTGAGGTGGACACGGGGGGGCTTCAAACAGCCTAGTCGTCGACCAACATTCCAACTAGGATGTGTGTGAGGCTAGCCGGAGCTATGGAGAGAGAGAGAGAGAGAGAGAGAGAGAGAGAGAGAGAGAGATTGACTCGGAAGTCTACGCCAGACATGTTATCATTATCAATCTTCAACATTCTGTTGATGATTCTCCATTGTGGATGACTCGCTACAATCTGTCATTGTTCTTCATACATTCTACAACTGCCATCGTTTCTCCACCCTTAAACTGTAGATTTAATACACAGTATCCTCGTGGGTTGGGGCAAATAACCATGTAAGCGTCGCCTGGGGTTTCAGTCTCGTTCTCAGTGTAACCAGAAACGTTCTTTTTATTTTCGTAATGATGCGATCAGAGTCTGTATTGTACTCTGTCCTGGGTTCGAGTTCCCAATTCCCTCCAAAATGTAAGTGTTCGACTTCCTCCTCTCGGCTGGATGTGATCGCTCAGTCTTGGTTTGGTTGACTGGAAGGCCTGATTGAAAACTACCAGCAATTTTCCAATCACCGATGGAGATTTTCCTGTTGATTCTGATGCAGGTCATGAATGCTGATGTCCCGGAATAATGATTAGAAGCCCAAGGGTAAGGAAAAGACTGGGTACGAGGAGACAGGTCTTTCATTTCATCGACTCGACTATTACTTGCTAGAAATCGGGATATCCACCGTTCCACTGTGTGTATGACCCAGTGGGTTGGTATTCATTACATAGATTGTTTAGAAACTTTGATTCTTAACTTAAGCTTAATTACATTCATTACATAGTCTTTCATATGGTGAGTTATACCGAATACATTCAACAGGGACAAGAACCCTGGTCACACTTGTCAAAAGGTTTCTGCAAAGTCAGTCTTGATTATATCAACAAATTGTTCTCCAGCGCTTCTAGAATGTATCTATGAGATCATAGAAGACAGAATCTTCCTCCCTAACAACAATTTTACTCTGGGTTATAATGTACATTGTGTTCGCACGGGCTCAGCCGACAAGGAGGAGAGATGGTTTAGATTCTCCCATGTGGTCTCGTGTTACGTCCATAGTTTGCAAGACGGTCCACAGTAACACCAGCGTTCAAGATACCTTCTTGAATGAGGTGTACTGCTCCTGCTGGGGGAGGGAGTGTACTTCGCCTTGCATCAGGTACTCCTAACGATGACAAATGGGGGAACGTCCTCTATCTCAGAGGCTGAGACCAATATTCCCTCGTAAGGCCCTGTCCTACCAGGCTGTGTGCTGCTGTAGATCTCCATTTATCATATGTTGTGTAGCCTGCCGATCTGACACATCAGGGGGTAGAGGGAGTTCCAGGGGTCTGGTCGTAGACCACTGGGGAGGAACATTGTACCAAATATCTTCTCGAAAGCTGAAGATGTTGAGGTGATGACTGACACGGGTGTTGAGGAAGGGCTGACATCATTCCTGAAAATATCATCCAAGTCCTGGAATCAAGGACATGTACCTGTCCACTGATTATTAACTCATATACTTGTCTTACCAGTTTTCCTCGACTTTCTCCCGCCCCCATATGCAAGTCCGTGTCTGTACGGAGCAGCTGCTGCTATTTCCTTCCTCTGTTGGTAAATGGTACAATTCTTGGTCTTTTACTTCTCTTGCCGAGTTTTAGCTTCTAAGTTTCGTAATTCAAATATGCTATACAGTATTATCACAATACAATTATAATATCGACTATATTGTCTCAGTATTCGGGATTATATCAACCATATACGTCAATATCCTTGAATATTTGGTCACAAATGACAACCTTATCACTACCACACTAACATACTGGAGTCAGTCAAACCATCACAGGCAGTATACGAACGGAAAATGGTCCTGCCTCAAGTGTCTGTCACTATAACACAGTGGTAACGTGGCATAATGTAATGACACAACAACGACACACCGGAGAATATGGTTCTACGCCATATACAAGAGACAAGACTCACCCTACAACAAACTGTCATTTCGCTGGACAAAAATATAAAAGTGATATACAACTGCTATGTATGGATAGCCTAGCAACATATAACACACAAACACACAGTCATTCAGGTACGTACACCACAACTGCCTCACACAACGTACCAGACTAAACCATCAGTTACACGGCAGCAGGGGGAACACATGGCGAGGTCGTGGTGGTGTGGGAGAGACGCGCACCCAGCCAGGGAGGTAGGTGGGGCTAGGAGGGCACACACGTTACAGTACGTTAATGTTAAGTCGTCATGCTACCTGGCCTCATGTGTGTGTGTGTGTGTGTGTGTGTAGGGGAGACAGAGGGAAGCAGGGTGACCCCTAATAGTTGGTCAGCCAGCGGTCATTGTGGCCCAGGTCAGCGACCCCGTGGTTCCAGCCAGACGTCTGGCTGATGGATCAATACACTACACCTGAAGTACACCTCTGGACACGTACAACCACAACCTGACTGTACTGTGTGCATTACATATTCCATTGTGTGTGACGCACAGACCACCAGGACCGTCACCAGCGTGTGACGCACGGACCATCAGTACCGCCACCAGAGTGTGACGCACAGACCACCAGTACCGTCACCAGCGTGTGGCGCACAGACCATCAGGACCGTCACCAAAGTGTGGCGCACAGACCAACAGGACCGTCACCAACGTGTGACGCACAGACCACCAGGATCGTCACCAGCGTGTGACGCACGGACCACCAGGACCGTCACCAGCATGTGACGCACGGACCACCAGGACCGTCACCAGCGTGTGACGCACGGACCACCAGGACCATCACCAACGTGTGACGCACAGACCACCAGGGCCGTCACCAGCGTGTGGCTCGGCCAACCCCTGGTACCGTCCACCACACGGGTCTCCTGTCCCTCCCACTGCTAACTGGTACCGTCCACCACACGGGTCTCCTGTCCCTCCCACTGCTAAGTGGTGCCGTCCACCACACGGGTCTCCTGCCCCTCCCACTGCTAACTGGTACCGTCCACCACACGGGTCTCCTGCCCCTCCCACTGCTAAATATAACTCACGAGTAAAACAGATCAGCACGCTACCAGACGCACTACACTTGACCAATGGCAGCCATCTGACCTTCATGACTCACTCTCTTGTACTATTGGTTGTGACGCTGGACCACCTCACACCCACACAGTGGACCACCCTATATACTGGACCACGCCACACGCTGGACCACCTCAAACCCACACAGTGGACCACCCTATATACTGGACCACGCCACGTCATCACGGGGGTGCAACATGGACGTCAGGCACACATGCTGTACGCGCACCTCTGCTCCCCAAGACATTATCCCCACGTCACGTACCGTCACACGACACGGCTCCATCCTCCACACAGCACCTTACATGATCGCTTCCTGCTTCACGATACAATGTTCCACCCTTGAGAAAGCGGGAGGCAGGTATGATGGTTTCCATGTGTGAGGTGTTCCATCCTGCGTACAGCCGTGTACACGACGGCTCCAAGCCCCGAGGGTGATGAGCTACGCTCGCACGCGTGCCGGGCGCTCTCGCGAAGAGGGACACATGAGCAACTCCAGCCCTCGAAACGAAGCTCTTCCTCGGCCACAGCGCGTGTGGCGCACGTGCTCAAGTAATTGTAAAGGGTTACAAGAGCAATACCTGCCCTCGAGAAGACGCGCTACGCCTGCCGTATGACGTGCGTCACGTGTCCTGTGAAATGGGGACAAGGGGACATACCGGAGCCAGCACAGGAGGTTGCCGAGCCTGTTTCGTTGTCCTGGGACCCGAGAGCGGGCGGCGCAAAGACCTCTGGCCTGCAAAGGGACGCCAGACGATCGTTATCACACTGGTGCTCACCCGTCAAGTGATCAATACAGTGTTATGTTACTATACCGGAGGAGGTCGTCGACCATCACTACAGGCCACGATTCTGGCACTTCACATCACGTCGTTCCAGACACACATGGCCGTTCTCAGTCTGCAGCATAAACCCTGTCTTGTTCCGTTAATAAGTAACATATGACACGAGTTTCAACAACCAGCATCGGCCAGTTAGACTGACGTCAGACGCATCGTACCAGCGTCGCCTGAGGCAGCGTCTGCATGGCTTCCTGTTGCAGCCGGCCTTGGTAATGTTCCTGCAGCAGCACCACGCTCACCCCGGCAGTCCATACTTACACAGGTTTCCGTACACTCCCGTCGTAGTAGGTTCAGTGATCTACAACACACAGTGGTGTCCACCGCTTCTGAATGAAACAAAATCGTACGTAAACGTCATAGTCCTGACTGAAGTCGTACGACTGAGTACACAATCTACGTTAGTCTCCCTCTCAAGCCGTGATGAGTGAGTCAGCCTGACTCACAGAGCCGGGTGATGAGTTACGAAGTGGGGTATGGGGGCGCCGGAGGAGGAAGCAGAATCCGTCATTACTACATGATGGGTTCCACAGTGTACAGAAGCAGGGAACGGCGAGCTAACGTAAATGTTCACCAAACAAGCATCCGCTATCAACAGATGACGTCATACCAACAGTTATCACATCAGGATGAGGAAAGCCAACGATGGAAGCCTTCCATCGCTGGCACCTACCATGGACGTGGGAATGCACACAACCCAACAGTAAAAATAATACTAGTGTAAATGTAATAATAAAACCCCTTACATCAACCCAATCCTGTGAGGCTTATTTCCTGATTTTCCCCGGAAAGGTGTACTGGCTCGCTGGCCGGGATACCATGGATGGGATGGAGTCTTACATCCCTTCTTCTTCAAGATCTCCCCCCCCCCCCTCATCAGGGTTTGATCGCTCCTGCTTTGATGCCTGTGTATCATCAGGAACAGAGCGTATCAGGCCATGACACACTTTTCCTTCCCCTTTCATCGTTGCTCTGAGTCACTGCAAAGCTGTTCTTAGTAAAATCAAACACACCTTCATCAAAAGCAAGTGTGCTGATGTGACTTATATGACGTATCTTTCTGGTCATTAACCACAATCATCAATAACAGTAAGTCAACCTTTCCTCTTCTCCTCCGACCCGATCAATACATACGCAGCTCTCCAACTGATAAAGCTCAGCTTATCATTTTTCCTTAATTCAACTTTGGCAGATTCTGCAAATAATCCTCCACCCTCCATTTCCTCCCACTGAACCTATGCTACCTCCCAACGTTTTCCTCGTCCAAGATATTCCAGTTACTTTTCCAGATCAAAATGCACAAGGGATGTGGCCCACACAGCTTACCTCATCGGGTTCTATGAGAGTGCGCTTCTGAGTCATCTCAGATTCTTGCTTACCTATTTCGTCTCCGTCTAAAAACCCAGACTTTTCCTTCTTGGAAGCACAACTTGGTTCTGCTCATCCCTAAGAAAGTTCAGCGCCCTGATCCTTCCGACTATCGTCCCCTGATCTCACTCCTGCTGGCTCCAAAATCTCCGAAACTCTCTTCAACCCTCACTTTCTTGAACACACCAAGTCCCATTCCCTTTTTCCAGATCATCCACCATTCGCAGCGCCAGGTCTGGTGGTGTTCTCCTCTCCTGTTTGACTTACCTTTGGTCCTCCTCACTCAAGTGATTTTGGTGAAACTTTTGTCGCGCCTCTTGAGATCTCTAAAGCCTACGACAAGGTGTGACAAAAGTCTTTGATCTCTAAAGTTCATTCTTTTGGTTTTTCTGCTTCTCTCTGTTCCCTAATGCACAGCTTCCTCTCCGGCCAGTCCACTGCAGTAGTCGCTGATGGAGAGACTTTCCCTCTCAACCTGACAACAATGGCGTTCCTGAGGGTCCTTTCCTATCACTTTCTCTCTTTACGTAAATGATCTCTCCTCTACTTCTAACCCTATTCTTTCTTATGCTGATGATTCCACTTAAAACTTCAGCTCACTTCTCCTTCCTTCTTCCTTTAAATGTTCGTTCTTGTCTCATACTGAATATAGTTGAATATATTTATTACCTCACTTTGGGCCTGTGCATCATCAAGGAAAGGGGACGCAATAACCTGATTAACCTCAACAGTGGTAAGCCTTAAATGCAATCTTAACACAAAATTTCAATTCAGTAATAACATCGACCTGCTGGGTATAGCCATAGCCTCCAATTTATCTTAGGACCTCAAATACTTAACATTACAAAGTCTGATTCCCAGAACTTGGGGTCGTTGTTGAGGAGCCGGAGCCACTTTTCTTTTGAGCTGCTGTTTCATATCTGCAGGGATGTTATTCGCATTAGTATGAATTACTGCTCGCATATCGGGGGTGTTCATCAGTCCACTTCTCTATCAACGAGACTTGAATCAAAATCCTTGCATCTCAGCAATTCACCAGTCTTCCACGATGTGGCTACCCTCACCACTGCTCTCGAGAGCTGTCTGCACGTGTCCCTGCTACCAAACATAGGACCCGGGGCAAGCGTCTGGCTTTAGCTTCCCACAGTTTCTGTGTGGAGACCGGCTACACCAGGATGGACCGTTATGATACCGCCTCCTCTCCACAGGATTGCTGACCATCCTCCTTCCCTCTACATACACAACATACACTTGCGGAGCTCTGATTGGTTTGCACGTTATTCATCGCTTACAATTTTCCCTTCCACTCGAGACTTGTCATAATTGGAGCTTTTTTCGCCTGTGTCATGTTGGCCATTACAGATACTAATCGATATTGGTACTACTATCTCCAACTATCTTTTGCCACACTGGCCACCATAAGTCTGAGTGATTCTTTTTAAACCTACAAAGTGTTGGCAGTAACAATTTTACTTTCGTTAAAAAAGATATGAAAAAATCCTTAACTCAGCCAGGCAGGTGTAAGCCTGGTTTGAGGAGCGACGAGTCTACTCAGATTTCGTATAGTTTTTGTTAAGCAGCAGAAGACAACACCTTCCTCAGTACCCTCACCCCAACACCAGCTCCATCTAGCGCACGTGGCAGCTGGCGAACATCACTGACTGGATAGTAACTTAGGAAGCTGATGATTTGCAGCGAAGCGGAGGTGCTAACACGACAATAAAGAGTAAATAAAGTACATAAATACATGAATCAATAAAGAAAATATATCAGTATATCTGTCTCCCTTCCAGAGGATAAGAGAAATTCATTCAGTCTTATATGGAAGCCGCATCCCAAATTTCCTTCCGAAAGGCTTGGCTTCCTTGTGAACGCCAACCGGGTTCGCCGAGGAGGCTGCAATTTTCACAACGCGTTGGGAATGCACATCACTGTCCCCTACTCAAGTCTCAACCGTCTGAGTCACAGGAAGGACCAAGAACCCCCGTTAAACACACGCTTCTTGTGTTTTTATTATAGACGCTGAACAATCTGACGTCGTGTCCTGAATCTCCCTGCATCACCCTCATTCCCTGGGCCCATGCGACGGCCGTGGCTCGCTGGAGACGCCTGCAGGATAAAGAGCGGCGGCAGACTTGTGCATATTCTTAGATCCCTAACTCTTGGAAACAGCCGGGAGGCTCTGAAGGGTTGTTACTGCTACCCAGCGGCCAGACCCGTGTTCCTGGTCATAGCCAGACGACATGTAAGACTCGTGCAGCGAGGGAATGTGTCGCCCAGAGGCCCTACAAGCTGGTGAAACCCCTGAAACGGTGACCTCGTTAAATGTTCTCACTCACAAATCTTTTTCTCGTCACAGCGAAACTCAAAACTTTTCAAATTCCTCTTTTTGTGATAAATGTATCCAAATCATCTATGATTCCAGCAAGGAAAGCGGGAAAAGGTGAAAGGGAAGGCTTAAAAATAGGGCACATGCGAGGTGGGGTGAGAGCATCGACGAACTTCAGTGAGAATAAGAGTGAGAGGAGAACAAGAGAACAAAATGGGAGCTTTAGCGAGGGGAACAGATGGGGAAATGGTAACAGGCAAAGATGAGACGAGGCAAATATTCTGAAGATCTGTTGCATGTATAAAATGACAGAGGGGCGTTGAGGTGGTATGTGGAGCGAAAGTGTCATGGCAAAAGGTTTCGTGACAAGACATGAGATGAAAGGCTTACATAAGATGACGTGTGGCAAAGCAGCTGAAATGTAAATCTCTCAAGACAGGAGGTGAGTGTTGCTGATGGATTAGCCTGGAATGTCACTATAGGTGAGGTACCTGAGGACTGATGGAATGTTTCTATACAGTGTCATCAAATAAAGCCATGGAATACAAAAGTTAATGCTCGAATTACATAATTCCGATGAGTATACCTGGCACGTTGTATACGAGAGTGGTGACAGAGAAGGTGTTGACCTGCACAGAGCATTAGATTGGGGAAGAACAGTGTGTCTACAGGAGTGGTCGAGGAGGTGTGGATCAGGTGTCTGCTGTGAAGGAAGAGGAATTTGTACGTAACATTTACACATGAGGAGAAAACGCACGATACGGGTGATCAGAGAGGCTTTGTGGAGGATCTCACGAATGACATGGTGTGCAGGAAAGCTACTCAAAGCAGTGACGAATTTCTCACAGAAACAGTAAGGTGTGTGTGCGACCAGGAAGTGAGGAGGGCGAGTTGTTCCAGGTGAGGGTTGGTCTGAGACAGGGGTGTGTGATGTGAGCATGACTGTTTAATCTGTTTATGGATGGGGTGGTGAGGGAGGTCTGCGTTTTTCTTTTTGAAGTGGGTTTGTGGTGGAGTTGAGGTGAAGTACGGACATTTGATCGAGTAAAGAATAACAGGGTAAGAGAGAGGTATGATAATAAACGGGGTACGTTGACAAAAGATGAAGAGGGTGTGCTGAAATGGTTCAGACTTGTGGAGAGGATGAGTGGGGGAAAAACTAGAGGATATATGTGGCAGCAGTGGAGGTAACAAGGACGGAGTGAAAGATACTTTGAGTGATCGTGGCCTAAGTATGCACGAGGGTGTGAGGCGTGTATGGGACAGAGGAGGCGACGTGCCGTCAACGGGCTGAGGCAGGGATATGAAACTGTTAAGAGAAATCAAGGAAAGGACTGTCTGTGTGGCTTGGTGGTTTGGGTGCATTATGCATGATAGATAAAGCGATGTGAGCATATAAGGCTGTTTGTTCCTGAAACTACTTTGCTAACGCGGGAAAAGTAAATAAGAACGAAAAAAAATCAATGTTTAGAATTCAAAAGCTAAAGTCGTTTATATCATCTTTTAAGTCAAATAACGTTTGAAACTAACTCCATTGTGAATTTGGTAACCTCTTGAGAAAGCCTAGCTGTATACGACCACTAAACCTTAGATTTTCACTTATTACCATTATAGCAGCCGAGAATTGTATCCAATCCTCTATTTATCTGAAGGTAATCAGTAGAGTTAATGTTATTCATTTAACGTTCTTCAGTTTCATATCTCACACCCACTCTTACATCAGTATCATTTATTACGTCTTCACGATTTGAATTCTTATTGCTCCTACAGGGTATATACTTAATCCATGCACTAAAAATATACTCTCAAATGTCGATACACTTCCTATCAGACAGCAAGAGCGCCACGTCTGAGCAGCTCCGAATTCTTTAACATCTAACAACGAGGCTTGGATCCCTTAACTACACTCTAGCACCTCTTCACATACACATCGTGGCTCCCACTGTCACGAGCCACAGAGAACCTCGTATATCCCCATACATTATGGCTTCCTGGTGCGCTGCAGACAACGCCATGCAGCTACGGTGGTGCAGGATGAGCTACACGCCAAGATAACAAACCAGAACTATTGCCTTGTATGGCATGACTCCCCTTGGACCTAAAAGGGCAACTGACTAGATGGTATCCAAGCATTTAGCTATCTGGATGCTGAACGTTCACACCTCACACATCAGCACCCCCCCGTAGTACTGCTAACGGGCGGGCTTACGAAAGCCTCTTTACCACACGATCACCGAAGGTGAGTCTGTGCAGGTCTGCTTAAGAAGAAGAAAAAACAGAATACCACACAGGTGTGCACGAAGCCCTCAGGGTTGGTTCACGGGTCTCTTTATGACCGGTGATGAGCGACACTGATTGCTAACTACATCCGGCCATTCACACAGTCTTACAGGAAGTGAACACTTTCCTGATAATGAATTATATACATACAATCACAAGGCGCCAAACACGGCAGATGTAGCTGGTGGTCCAAAATCAAGTACCAAATATCATACCACTAAAACAAAAAATGGATTACAAAGCAAAGTTGAGATGATTGGGGCATCTGGAGAGAATGGAGGAGGAAAGAAAACGGAGAATAGCACGTCACTGGGTACGGCTTGGAAGAAGGCCATCAGTCAAGACCTGGGGACACATAATGAGGTGACATCCATCCAGGACACATCCCAGCGAGATACACAGCAGGAAGAAGACCAGGGAGACTGCGGGAGGATGGTGGTGTCCTAACACGGGCCGTTACGATTCTTCTCACTGACACGTTCAAAGCTAACTGGGCGGCAGAAATATATAATATAATGTCATATATAATATATATTCCGACATGCGTCTTAAAGGCCAAAGCATAGTTAGCACTAATGGTCTACTAGTACTAATATATA
>JAUUDZ010370326.1:0-15718 GCA_032361705.1 Panulirus versicolor | reverse complement strand
TTCTTCAAAGCAAACACCTGATCCACACATCCTCTACCACTTCTGAAACCACACTGCTCTTCCCCAATCTGATGCTCGGTACATGCCTTCACCCTCTCAATCAATACCCTCCCATATAATTTCCCAGGAACACTCAACAAACTTATACTTCTGTAATTTGAGCACTCACTTTTATACCCTTTGCATTTGTATATATCTCGTGTATACACTCCTATGAGTTCATGGGGAAATGAAACATAAGTTCCCAAAAGCAGTTTTGTGTAATAATCATATCAGGGGAGATGCAAGAAAGAAATATCAGTTGATATACAATGAAAAGACATAGCAAGGATGCCTTTTGGTAAACAAGTGAATACCCAAATGGAGGTCAGGTGTGTTCAAGTCTGAAGGCAACATTTACATTAAAGTAAAATTATTACTAAAGGGTAGACCTATTAGGACAGCAAATGCGTAATGCCTTAATGTTAACCATCATGTTGAGCTCAGCAATAATGGATATATTGAGCATGCATAGGTAGGTTTTTGTACATTCTAAAAAAACTTTTTTCCATCCCTATGGATCATGCAATCTTAAAATAAAAACTCCATTATTTTCAATTTCTACAGTAAAATTGATGGAAGGTACTAAAGTAAAATAAAAGCTTGTAAATTTTATTTGTTGGCCAAAGATCATCCACATACCTAAACCAAATTGCTTTGGAGGGCAAGATATCCTTTAGTAACTTTTTTCAAACAATTCAATGTGAAGATTACTTAATGCAGGTGAAAGAGTCACCCAGTGCCATACCAAATTTTTTTAGCATAATATTCTCCATTAAATTGAAATACACAGTCATTTATACACAATTATTAATTCAGTAAAAACACACTTGAGTATATGTATTTTCCAAGGTTTCATTTAAATATTCAAAGAGGTCATCAACTGGAACTTTTGTAAACAGATGAAACATCAAAGCTTACCAGCTTGAAATCAAAATTAATAATATTTTGTTAACCAAGTCTACATTGTTCATGAGAGGTTTTGATATCTATAATCACTTTGACATATTTGTGATGGAGGCCACTGAACTCACAATGGGTCTTGCTGGAAAATTTGGTTTGTTTTGATATGATGTCATTACAAAGATAAACTTTTGATTAGATAACCATTATCTTTCAACAACTTCAGTTCTTTATTAAAATGAGAATTAACGGCTTATATAGAATTCTCATTTAAATTTCTAGAAGTCAAACAAATATACATAAATATTTCATACCAACTTCAAGAAACAGTAAAGATATCTATTACATGAACAAATACAGTCACACAGATATTGCACAAAAATTAGTTCTACATAAACAGTGCCTTCAATTCCCATAATCGTCCTTTGGATGATGCTGAAATGCCAATATTCAATAGAGGCAGCAAAAAACACTGGAAACTGCAGCTGGCACTCCTGAATTGGGCAAAACTCTTAATAAAAGTTTTTTAGCCGAGATCAATTTTCTTACACCAAAAATCTAAAATTTTTCCCCTTTTTTTTCACTTTATTAACACACAGATTATCCTGACAACATTCTGCTTTTAAAAAGAGACATTTTGCCGTTACTTGGCACCTCACACACCGTCACCTGACGAGCTGAATTCACCAAATTCTTCAGGACAGGAAGTTTCAGTTGACTTGCCAGCAGCACCACCACCACCATGACATGTTTGCCTGGAGCTACCTGCAGTATGGAAAGGCACATACTTAGTAAAATGCTTTTGTTCACTTTTTTTTTTTATCATACTATGCTTACATCTCTTATTCCAAAACAGCAGCAGCTCACACACTTTCACCTGCTGGGCTTAATGCATCCAACTCAAGAAAAGCAGCTTCCCTGGACTCGGCAGCAGCACTACCACCAGCACCAACCTATGGTGTGGCAAGTGCAGTAAAGAAAATTGCAAATTAAATCAGAGGCATTTGTAATTTTTTTCGGTACTTGACCAAACACTTACAGATGTGCTTAATAAATTTAGACAAAGAATAGGTGTTTTTTTTATCAAAAACTTCTTACATCTGTCAATTCACTTATTTCAAAATTCTAAAAAACTAACCTTAATCACAGTGCTTCTGACATGCCAAGGCCTTGTATTGCTTCACCACTGGATGTTGTGCATCACTTCCATTGCCCTCTCACTGTCACGATCCTTCATGTTTTTCTCTCTCATGGGAAACACCTCAGATTTGGCACTGGGTCATCTGCAGCTCCTGCCTTCCTCTCTCTTCCCACATGCACCTCTCTGGATTTTCCACTAAT
The DNA here is from genome assembly GCA_032361705.1 of Panulirus versicolor. Lineage (NCBI taxonomy): Eukaryota > Metazoa > Arthropoda > Malacostraca > Decapoda > Palinuridae > Panulirus > Panulirus versicolor. Next base: position 13,435 of record JAUUDZ010370326.1, on the reverse strand, counting down.
ACCAAATGTAAACCCTGAGAATGCTGTGAGAATCCTCTCTAGGCATGAGCACACCATGCACAATGACCTAGTGATTCATATGCAGCTGCTGCTAACACTCATCAGTGAATTATGAAAATCTGAATGTGAAACTTCAAAAAATATTTGCAAAAGAGGTACCTGTTAATTCAAATTTCCCAAGTTATTGCTTCCAATATACTTATGTAGCTACAGGAACAAAGAAAGGCCACATTTGTTATCCATTCGCCACCTGTGGTGTGTAATGCACAGAAACCATAGCCCCTTACAAACCTTTCCTTGATTTCATATGCCCAGGTTCAGACCACTGACAACACAGCATCCCCTGTATCTCGCATCACTCTAATTCACTGTCATGTACATGCCTTTCACCCTCCTAGTGCTCAAGCACCTCACCATGATCAATACATACATGAAAATCTGAACTAACAAATCAATGACACTCCTTTCTTAAGAAATTCAGATGCAATACTATCCACCTTACGACATTTCATATTTTACTAGGATATATATCCCCTAATACAGTTCCACCTCAACATGGCACTCAAATCCATGCAACAGCCCTACCCCACTCCCATTCAAACCACTTTATAACTAACCATCAACCCCAAATAGAGAAACAATATAACAATGTGAATAAATTCTGGTCTTCAACTAATGTTTTTAATGTTTCATATCAGAAAGACCAATTCTTAAGTAGGATGGATGTCTCACCTATTTTCAAACAGCTATTAAAGTTTTCCATCCAATGCTTCAATTCAAATGCCATGGTACAGGCCTGGTGCGCACAACCTCTCAATTCACTCATCCATCCTAAACCCATGTCCAGTGTGTTGTGGCAAATGAACTTTTAAAAATATAAATGCTTCTTACTTTTCAGTTTTGCATACAAAGTTGATGCATCAAGTAAGACGAATGAATATCAACAGGCACAGTATCAAGACATACACTGTCTTCACTGCATACAAAAACAAATAATTCCAAAATATACAAGGACAGTGTATCAATCAGAATTGTGGTTGCACAAAACTAACAAAAACCGAGGTACTGTTTTCCAAATCAATGACTATACATTTAAGATTTTGAGTATAGCTGAGGATAACAATTATAATAACCCAATTTACAATTAAGCACTTGTTCCAATAATGTAAGAAATATTAAAATTAACCTCCATATACATCCTATACAGCCAACCAGACCCTGTTTTACATGAATTTGTATTTTTTTAGTGTATGTTTCAAAAGTGCATCTTTTAACCATCTTTCTCAATTCAACTTTTCACCCATATAACATGCAACATGCCATATAAATGTAAGTTGGGTCTTCTCTTAACCATATAGAAAATTCTCTCAACTAATCTGTACTGATATTTGCAATTCATCCGAGTTAGTAATCAATGTAAAATAGACAGGTATCACCAATATTCTGCAATATCAAGAAGTCCAACTTACAAGTATAAGAACACATGCTTAGAACTGACAGAATTTTAGATAAATTTAATAAATGAAAATTTTGGTTAACTGAAAACTAAAAAATTTTCTATGGTTATTACAGTGAGGCATCATGTTACCATTCTACTAGTATAAGTTGAAAGGTATGTAAATCCCTTTCAGTTTCAATACAATTCTGTTTACATTATGATCAATCGCTGAAGGTAGCAGGTTTGGAACAAAAAAGAGATACAACAAAGTAAAAGGTCAAGAAAACTTCCTTTGTCAAGTACTTTACAGAGTACTTCAAAACAAAGACATTGGGATTTCAATTTTCCCAGATCTCATAAAAGTAGAGAAATTCTCTTGACTTTTCCTGACCCCATGGGGACCCTGTACAATAGCACTACTGCTGGATGCATGGTGATTGCTTGAAGCAAGGTGTGACTCTTCATAGCTAATGCCTCGGGAAGCTTGTTAATGGATGATTATGCAGTCTTATCTTTCACAGAAGCACTTTGTTAACAACATTCCAGCTAAAACTTGCCTGACAAGGTAAAAACTATAATCCTTACCTTACTTGTTCAGGACAAACATAAAACTGAATGAAAACTTGTTTTCTAGACTGTAAGGAAACCACTCGGGTAGGAGACAATAATTACAAAGAGGCCTAAACATAACTGTGGATAACCTTAAATGCAAAGCATACACAACATGAGTAAAATCACTGTAAAATAACGTCTTTGGAATAAATATTTAGACTCTGAAAACAACTTAAACACTGGGTAGACTAAGCCAAATGACACTGGGCAAACTAAGACAAATGAAAATACAGTGTTCTCTATTATCTGCATTTCAGGTATCAACAATACTGTTATCCTAAGCACATCAGAATTTATCCCCAATATTCTGGATTACAAAAATCTTACAAAAATCCACACATCAAATTCTGTAAATACAAATATCTGATACATGTTTACATTGCACCATACATATTTCCCTCTCCATTCTGTGTACATCATTACTGCTAAATATGAGTCAATCAGAGCTACTCAAAATTTTACATATAATGTCTAAAAGTACAGCATAAATAACATTGCAAAGGAGACTGATTCATGCATATCACAAAATATGCCTTATAAATGAAGTTACAATAAAAGAAAATTTCTTAAAAAGTAAATGAAGTTAATGCTTCAGAAAATTATTCTACAATTACTTCACAAGTATAAAATGTGCAAAATTATATTTAATTTGGCATCATATATTAATTCTAAAGAGTTCAGCTTATGAAGTTTTACTATGCCAAAGTAAAATGAGGTACACCTATCCATGAAAAGTTATAGCTTTTCACAAAATAGTTTAACTGTAAGAGGAATTCTTGATTATTTTGTTTAAAAGTCTTTTGATAAACAAATTCTTATATGTAATTTAAAAAAGATCAATTTGTAAAAGGGTTTGAAGTTTTATCTATTTCCATCATAAGAAGGCTGACTATCTACCACAGTTTTCCATTATCATTATCATCAGGGATAAGTGGAGACTCTTGCCATGGCCACCACCTTCATGGGAGTTCCCAGGAAAAGGCATCAGAGATACAGAATAGAAATAGAATGCGGTGGATTAGGTATGGCCTATGGCTCACTCTCGCATCCTCAACTCATGCCCAATGTGTCGCAAGAAAGCAAGGCTGTACACACACTTTCTTTTTCACTGTATACTAAGTTGACTTGTCAAATTAGACCAATGTTTCAAGTCATACCACCACACACAAAGTGATTCTGCAGCATCTGATCCTAAATCAATCCTCTTCTATCTATATCTCTGATGCCTATTCCAATTGGAACTCCCTTAAAGGGGTGACCATGGCAACAGTCTCCGTAACTAAAGGACTCCAGTGGTGCTTCTTAGCCTTTAGTGCCACACCCTTAACAAGCCACTGGCAGAAGGCAAGTCTAGCAGAGTGTTTGCAGTCTGCTAACTAATGCTCCAACCAACTGCTTCTAACTAATGTTTCTACCAAATAATCCTGCCTAAATGTTCCTACCTACTACTTCTAACATTTTGCCAAAAGGAAGGGCTAGCACATAGTGTTCACAAGAAGAATGAGCTGCGAGAGTTAAGTGTTGTCAAGTGTTACATATGATAAGGAGAGATTGTATGTTTGTGGACAGAATGCCAGTAGTCCATATGTTAGTGAGGCAGAAAAAAAAGACAGCTACCTGGGTCAGAGGAGTGTAACTTGACAACCACTAAAATGCTGGCTCATTAAGCAAATGTCACTAACACTCCTGATACCCATGTAGGTAGTACTGGTAATATACCTCCCTGGTTGTTGGCTCCCTATCAACTACTACCTACCCACTGATCACCAGCCATAGCTTTCATATCATGATATATCAAAATCTATTGTAAACTCTTCCACCATTTTTATCATCAATGTCATTACAGGTTGAGCATTCCTAATCCAAAAATCCGAAATGCTCCAAAATCCAAAACTTTCTGAGCCGCAACATGATGTTACAAGTGGAAAATTCCACACCTAAACACATTATTTTTCAATTGTATCAATGGTATTTCATACTACTTTACTGTTAAGTACTTTTGTGTGAATAAATGTAAGAAAATGATTGCTTATCAGTAGCATATAAATTCATTATCAGGGAATGAAGGTGATGCCAAACAACCATAGATTGTCCACATGGGCAGCTGAGGTTGTGACACCTTAGCTTTCTGATGGTTTAGTGTTACACAAACTTTGTTTCATGCACAAAATTATTAAGAATATTGCATAAATTACCTTCACGCTATGTGTATAAGGTGCATATGAAACATAAATGGATTTTGTGTTTAGACTTGGGTTCCTATCCCAAGGTTTCTCATTATGTAAATGCAAATATTCCAAAATCCAAAGCACTTCTGGTCCCAGGCATTTCAGATAAGGGATGCTCAACATGTAGTAACACAGTATTATTATTATCATTATCAATATTATTATCATTGTTGGTGTAATTATGTACATATATTTCAACTTGCATCCATCTATTACACACACCACTTTTTTTTTTTCTTTTTTGATATGTGCTACTTGCTAAGGGTATGGAATAGAGGTGCGCTGATAGTATATATCTTTCTGTATTTTGAATTTAATTAGCTTGAATGACAGTCTTAAACAAATAACCCAAACAACACTGGCTATTACAGAGATAGTAAAGAATCGAACTAATAATGGTACCATAATATGCATTTCCTAAGCAGTGCACGTCCTACAAGATAACTTCTAAGAGGTTAAGAGAAATAAATAAGAAAGTCAACAGCAAATATGGAATAGATAAAAGTAATGCGAATACTTTATGCAATTCATGAAGCTTATCCTCATTGCTCAATACTTCTGCATAACTAGTAGTTTAACTTAACCCCTGAAAAATCTGGAGTATGCATTTGGCACTTGAAAAGTCTCAGCTCAGCATTAAAAAAGACTGCTCATTTATGAGCATATATATAATGCAGTTTTCCTTACCTCCTTTTTGCATAAAAGAATTTTTTGGTGCATAAAAGTGTCTTCAAATGTCAATACATACGACAATTTTCAGCATTAAGGAACTACATATTTTGGATCTTGAACTTATAAGCCCAGTAATGAGTAACTATTGCAACCAGTCCAGCCAAGACTATTCATCAATTCCACAATAACTTATGAAGATGCTAAATTAGTTTCTATTCTCTACTTATTTCCTCTCATCAATTTCTTTTATTCAAGGTAAATCCAACTACAGATATCTTTTTCTAGATACTGAAACAAACATAGCCAGTCTACACTTGAGCTCATTTTTCCTTAACTAGGTTATCTATTTGTTTCTTCTGTATATTTAACAACTAATGCATACACTCATTCATGTGAATATTCATTCTTCTAATTACTTACACAGCATCTCGAATGGTTGTCACAATGTGCCATTACACCATATTTCAGGAAACCAATTCACACTCTTCTTTCATACATGTCTCTCACTCACCTGAATATTCAGCCCAGATAAGCAAGAGCCTCTTACACTTCATCCTTCCATCTTCTTGGTCTCGTCTTCTCTATTTCTACTTCAGGCATGTAAGATCCTCTTAACCCTTTGGAGACTCCAGCTGTACTCATATGGCAACTATATCTGGAGTCTAGCCATACTTGTACATGTTCCTTCTTTCTGTCCTCATTTATTACTGAAGGCATGCTATATCAATAAGTGAAGATGCTTTTGGTCACAAGCAACTATAATACGCACCATGAAAAAATTAATCATAGAGCCAGTTACCCTTATCATATAATGGAGGAAGGTATGGCCCTGGCATGCAAACTAATGAAAGTAGTGATGATTCAGCAGATGCTGAACTGGGGGAACTAGGATAAGTTCTGTGCATATCAGTCATCCACCCATGATTGTAAAGAAGACAAGAAAATGGAAATGTCAACAAATGTTAACAACCAGGATGAAAAGCAAATGGTTTAGTTTAAATGATTTCTTTAACTTTCGACTCTTCTTGATATATCCTATAAACTGATAACTCAAAGGTATTTTCTTGAATATTTCAGCAACTCTCCATCTTGGGGACCTACACAAATATTCTTGACTTTAGTTATTTAACTGTCCTGTCCATGTGTCTAAACCCTTTCAATACACTTTAGTCCACTCTCTCATATTTCACTTGCTACCATACCCCTCTCTTGCACTAGTGGAGGTGAGGGTGGAACTTTGTTGTGAATTTAAGAAAAGAGGAAATGATATGAGAAAGGTAAGGTTGGTGAAAGTGAGCTTCAAAAAGAGGCTTGTGAGAAAATACCAAGAGAGATAAAGTGAAAAACAACTTATGGAGAAAGGAAACATGTCTGGGAGAGTGGGTGAGGAATGAAAGGTACTCATGGAAGCAGTGCTTACATGTGTGGGAGACGTGTGTGGCATGCAAGATGGTAGGATGTGGGGATGTGAGAAAGGGTAACCCGTGTTAGGAAGTCAAGCCAATTATGAATGAGCAAAGAGAGTTGTATGGGCATTATCTGCCAGGAAGGCATCCTAGTGATGGAGATGTCCATGAGGAAGCAGCAGGAAGTCAAGAGGAAGATGCTACGGCTGAAAAAAATGGAAGGATACAAAAATATTTTGGATGGAAATGAAAGGTGTGAGGAAAGCAACTGAAAAAAAATAGCAAAAGTTGAGGAAATTAACAGGGAAGAGGTAACAGGCAAAGAGGGTAAGGGGAAATAGTGTTTTGAAGGGCTGTCAGATGTTTTAAATGATAGGGTAGATGTGGGATGTTAAGGTATGCAAAGATGCAAAGTGAGAGTCTAGGCAAGTGGTTGGAGAAAAGATAAGAGGTGGTGAATGCCTTGAGTAACATGAAGAGTGGCAAAGAGACTGAACTGAATGGGAATGCAGTTGATTTAAAAAGATAGGTGTCAGTGCTGCAGGTGTCTCACGATATTCAATGTACGTATCATTTGAAGCGAGGTGCCTGAAGATTGGTAGAATACCTGATTAATGTCATTTTATGAGGCAAGGGCATAAAAGAGAGGTTGAGGATGTTAGAGTCACGTGTTTGCTTTAAAGAATCAATGTGAGAAATACTTAGAGAAAGAAAAGGATTTGTATGTGCCATATATGGATCTAGAGAAAGAATACATTATGGTTGATAGACATGCTATGTGGAGGGTGTGAACAGTATATGCTGTGGGAGAAAAGCTACTAAAAGCAGTAAGGAGTTTTTACCAAGAAAAATTTGTCTTTAAAATGTATAAACCTTACCAGAAAGAACAGACAACTCAGTTTACAAACACTGATTAAATTTTATCATTTTTCTACCTTGCTGAATACATTACTATTATTTTTATTATACAACCCCTGATTTTTTCCCCTAATAAGCTCAGTCATGTGTTCCTGATGCTACCCCACAAAAAAAAAAGGGGGGGGGGGTCCTAGCAATATACAAATCTAAGACCTCTTATCTAAGGGAGTACTACAATCAGTAGCAAGGACAAAGTGGAATCTTTTGAAGTGAAAAGTTCTTTAATAACACGGCATTTTCAAAGGTGATGTCACACGTACATTATCTGTCTATCTATCCATCTATCAGCATCTCTGACGCCTGTTCATTTCTGGAACTCTCTCAAGGGGGGTAGCCATGGCAATAGCCTCCATAGCTTGTGAACTCCAGCACCACTTCTTAGCCTTTAGTACTTCACCCTTAACAGACCACTGGCAGGTGGGAAGCATAGTGCAGTGTTTGCAGAGGCTCCTACCTGATGTTCCTACCAACTACTACTACCCAATGCTCCTACCTAAAAGTATCTACCTACTACTTCTATCTAATGCTCCTATTATTTTGCCAAAAGGTAGGGCTAGCACATAGTGCTCACCACAGGAAAATCTAGAGTTATGAAGAATGAACTGTGTGAGATGAATGTGTCGAGTGTTATGTGTGACAAGGAAAGATTCCATGTTTGCGGACAGAATGCCAGAAGTCCATGTGTGGATGAAGCACAGATAAAAGAGAGCTACCTGGGTCAGAGGAGTGCAACTTGACAACCACTGAAGTGCTGGCTGACTATGCAGCCATAATTAACCCTCCCAATACCTAGGCAGGTAGTACTGGCAGTATACCTTCCTCATTGTTGGCTGCCTACCAACTACACCCTACTACTTCCATTATCATACTCTGTTATCTCTCTTGGCCTTGATTACCACCTACAGACATCTGGACATGGAACTGGGAAGGTTCCTGAGGTATTCTATGTACATGTTTGAGTAATAGGGTCTTGGATCTAAATGAGAGGAAGTAGTGATAAAGTGTTGCAAGAAGCATCCACCTGATAATGTGTTCTGAGTGCCTAGTGCAACTAGAAATCTTAAGTGTATCCACATTTTCCTGCTTTCAGGCAAGAGTTTGTGCTTTCTCCCCCTTAAAAAGAGAAGAGCCAACCATCTTGAAGTACGGATGGAAAAATACAGCCCCAAGAAGTGATATTCCCAAAATAAAGTAGCAACCTGGAAGAATAAAGAAAGAACATCCTTCCCATAAGATAATCTAAGGCATGATGAGGCAGGATGCTGGCGATTACACCATTAGAAACACTAGTCTCAACAAGCAGATGTACAATGATTTCAACCCGAGAGCATTTCATATCGTACACATAATAAACCTTAGCTGTGTATCACCTTTGAAAATACATGGGAGGCAGACAGTATTTTCTGCAGGTATCTGTAATGTCTATTTTATCATTCCTTCATGCTGATAATCACTTTGATACTGATTTTCAGTAAATAACAACCAAGCAACACACTCATGATAAAAAGGAAAGCAATGTTCATATTGCAAAGCTAAAGTTCAGAGTAATATGGCATGCTTTGAAGATATTCTTACACAGCAGTGAGCTAAATGCCTTGCTCCCCATCCAATTTTGGCTATATCATATGAATTCTACCTCACAAACTTTATTTTACATTACTTAAAAACACTTGAAACTAAATGAACATGACTGAAAGCTTTTTGATCTCTTTAGCAAACAATATAATCAACATCTATCACAATCTGAATAATGGATATGAAATACTGTTACAATCAAGTAATAATAGACTCTGCTCTTACCTGAATCTCGCTGAGTTTGATTTGCCCTTCAGGCAAAATACTGCCATGTTCAGCTGTGGAAATCCACGTGGTCTGGCACGACTAGCTTCTGATGGCTGAGGTCGATGAGTTTTTTCAATAATAAGGTTACATCATATCCATCTGATGCACTGTATCCCTCAAGTTGAATTCTCAAGGTCTTAATGTATACAATACAATCCATTAGGGTAAAAATTCATTTTAAGATTTTTCCATTATAGAAATACATTTTCATCTTAATACTGGTATCCAAACGGAAGACAGCAATCATTAACAAGAAATCATTGCACACTCTAAGATCAGAAAACCATATCTAATATACAATAACTTTAAAGATAATTTTATAGGTCACTTGGTCAATGGTTAAGGAAAACTTCATCAAAGTTGTGCCACTAACACTTCTCCATTCAATATCCTACATAACATATAAAACAGTTTTTCAGTAAGAATAAAAGAAACATATGCTTAAGAATGATGAATCATGTCCCTTCATTTTAAATGACACGGAAAAGTGTGCAAGTTAATAAAAGAATCTGAATTTTTTCGGCATCTTCAACTGTGCTACACTAGCAATTCTCACTAATAACATTATTCTACTAACAATCTACAAGTGAAGTATAAAAATCTTATTTGGTCTCAAACCTAAAAACTATATTACAACCTCTGTGTAATTTGACTTCCAGCTGGGTTTAAACAAGTAAAAACTACCCAAATACCTCAGCACAAAACATATTAAGTACCATTAAAGAAACAGAGAAAGCTGGAACAAAAGGTAATGACTATCTCTGTTCATCCTCCCTTCAAGGTTACAAACAGACAGAACTTAGTAAACATTTCCAAGCTTTCTCCAAGTGAAAGGCCCACAGCTTTCAAGTACAACATCATGTACACAATTAATGTATTAATAGCCTGAAGCTCAAACACGGAATTATGTACCTTATCTTGGTGACATATAATTCCAAGCACTGTTAATAACTTAGAACAATACGGTGTTATCAAACAATGTAGTCCTAACAAGTTAGAACTATGAAGCTATACATTATTTCAACAAATTAGGAACAAAGACAACTACTATCTGATGACTGTTGGTGTTACTAGTAGTTAAATGTCATATTTGAAACATGGATATCTTCCTCTTTACAAAGAAACCTTACTGAGTCAACATAGACTGAGAAGTATATATCTTAGGTTCTGAGGTGTAATTCTTATGTTGAGAACCTCCAATTTTCTAATGAATAACTACAACAGCAATAGTCACCACACCTCCATTTCCAAACAGGAAATTGTGAACAAGCTCTCCAATATGAAGCAAGAAAATCAACATGTACAGTTAAGTCATGTGAGTGACCCCTTTCCATCACTACTACTACATCTTGTAACATATGAAACGAAACTGTCTTGCACCCCACTGAATTCCTCAAAAAGACAACATTCACCAATTCTTTTTGCTAACCTGACTGAAACCATCAGAAGAATACTTACCAAATCTACTTCCTTGATAAAATGATGTTTATTTCCAAGAAGGCAACTAATTTGAAAGAAAAGATATACTTGGGAGATTAAATACATAAAAAAGAAATGTACGAGAGTTAAGACAGTCCAGACAATAAGAAACAAGAATTAAAAAAGGTAACATAAGAAAGCAAATTAGATTATAAAAAATTTACACTGGAGAAGACATATTATGAAACATAATAAAGTATACACTAATGAACAAAAATATGAGCAAAAGTATATTGTGATTTTAATGAAGTGTTTGTATATTTTACATAAGATTTTCTACATATACCATGATGAATCAGATTCACTCACTCAATCTCTCTTAACCTAAAAGATAAACTCATAAAACCTCCAACAGTCTTGATAATCAATTTATCAAATAACCATAATTATAGCACTGAAACATAGAGAGGTATTTGAGCTAGGGTCACACTGAGGCAAATAAAATTTAGAACTTTGTGTGTTTCTGCATACACAAAATATACCCAAACGAGTACTGAAAACACAAAAGAAAAGCATTTCAAGGAAAGTATTTACTAAATTATGATTTTGTAAGTGCACCACAGTATTCCTATTCTGATCATGTAAAAAGTTAAATTCTTAGCTTTTCATCAAATTTGATTATCCAGTTCCTCTCCTATGACAATACCATGAGTCTGAATTCATATCAAAGACATACATGGTTCCAAAATTTTATATTGGTTATAAACTGAATCAACTGTCATAGTTCACTTGTAAACTTTTGAAGAAATAATGTGTAAGCTCACTGCCCTCATAAGGTCCCATGGAAAAAAAAATTGCCAACAGATGGAAATGAAGGTCTTGTTCAAACAGTTGGCTGGTTGATGAGTTCAACATAATTTGCTGGGAAAAGGCCAAACATCCCATCAGGACCAACACCCTGCCACCAACCTTCATCTATTTGATCGATGTTCGTGATGATCTCCGAAGGGTCAAACGTTATCTCAGTTTCATCAGCTGCAAAAGAGGAGTATAAACATTTATGTGATTACTATATATCTTCTATAAGGAAAATCAAAATACAGAGATTATGTTCTCATTCAAAACCTACCAGGATCATGTCTGATTGTAATATTAAGTCACTTATCTTGATAAGTGTGAAACTAACCTTTATCATATAAGGGCCACAACAAAGTCAACCCCTCTTAGCTGTAAGGTGAAGCCGTACAAAAACAGAACACCAAAAACCATAATTCACTTGCCTTGACACTGTCTGCTTATGCAAGAACCATGCATTCACAGCAGGGTGGTATAAGCAAAATCCTTTCCAAACATCTAAAAATAAATATTCAGCAACACTGGAAACACTAATTCTGCTAGTTAATTTTCCGACTACATAAGAAAATCAAATTCTTAATGCATACATCAAAATATCTGTAGAAAAACTGAGGGATGTAACTGCAACTACTATTACTACTTTCGCAATCATCATTATCATTGCTGTTGTATACACATGGACTCCACTTGCCAATGGTAATATCACCTGCAAGATATCACCTTCGATGAAATTGCATCATCTGCAAGCATACAAAAAAGAACAGAATGTTGTCTAGGACGTTCTTACCCTAAAGGTGCCCACCTTACCCAGCTCTTGACATTAAATGCTACTTCAGTACTGCAGGTGCAAATGACTGGGAGAATAAAAGAAAGAGGCAGGAGGTCAAGAGAAAGGTGCTAGAGGTGAAAAAGAGGGCAAATGAGAGTTAGGGTGAATCATTAAATTTTAGGGAGAATAAAAAGATGCTTTGGAAGGAGGTAAAGTGCATAAGACAAGAGAACAAATGGAACATCGGTGAAGGGGGCTAATGGGAAGGTTATAACAAGAAGTGGTGATGTAAGAAGGAGATGGAGTGAGTATTTTGAAGGTTTGTTGAATGTGTTAGATGATAGAGTGGCAGATATACGGTGTTTCAGTCAAGATGGTGTGGGAAGTGAGAGGGTCAGGAATAATGGTTTGGTAAACAGAGAAGAGGTAGTGAAAGCTTCACGAAAGATAAAAGCCGGCAAGGTGGCGTGTGTCGAAGGTATTACAGTGGAATAGAATAAAAAAGGAGGGTGACTGTGTTGTTACTGGTTGGTGAGGGTATTCAATGTACGTATGGCTCATGGTGAAGTGCTTGAGGACTGGCAGAATGCATGCATAGCGCGACTGTATAAAGGCAAAGGGGATAAAGGTGAGTGTTCAAACTACAAAGGTATAAGTTTGCTGAGTATTCCTGGGAAATTATATGCGAGGGTATTGATTGAGGGGGTCAAGGCATGCACAGAGCATCAGAATGGGGAAGAGCAGTGTGGTTTCACAAGTGGTAGAGGATGTGTGGATCAGGTGTTTGCTCTGAAAAATGTAAGTGAGAAATACTTAGAAAAGCATATGGATTTGTATGTAGCATCTATGGATCTGGAAAAGGCATATGAGAGAGTTGATAGAGATGCTCTGTGGAAGACATTAAGGGTATATGGTGAGGGAGGGAAGTTACTACAAACAGTGAAAAGTTTTTATCGAAGGTGTAAGGCGTGTGTATGAGTAGGAAGAGAGGAAAGTGATTGGTTCTCAGTGAATTTTGGTTTGCGGCAGGGGTGCGTGATGTCTCCATGGTTGTAAAATTTGTTTATGGATGGGGTTGATAGGGAGGAGAATGTAAGAGTTTTGGAGAGAGGAGCAAATATGCAGTCTGTTGTGGATGAGAGGGCTAGGGAAGTGAGTCAGTTGTTGTTCGCTGATAATACAGCGCTGCTGGCTGATTCGGGTGAGAAACTGCAGAAGCTGGTGACTGAGTTTGGTAAAGTGTGTGAAATAAGAAAGCTGAGAGTGAATGTGAATA
>JAUUDZ010370215.1:0-15720 GCA_032361705.1 Panulirus versicolor | reverse complement strand
TACCTCCACTGACGTAACATGAGCCACCCTGAACTACACACTCTACACATGATGTACCTCCACTGAGGCAACATGAGTCACCTTGAAACACACACTTAACATATAGTTTACCTCTGAGATAATGTGAGTCACCCTGAAGAATATACTCTACTCATAATGTACCTCCTCTAAGGCAACATGAGTCACCCTGAATCACACACTATATACATAGTGTACCTCCTCTGAGGCAACACGAGTCACCCTGAACCACACACTCTACAAATAGTGTACCTCCTCTTAGGTAACAGGTGTCGCCCTGAACCACACCCTCTACACATAGTGTAATTCCTCTTGGTAACATGAGTCGCCCTGACCCACACACTCTACATATAGTGTATCTCCTCTGAGGTAACATGGGTCACCCTGAACCACCACACTCTACACATAGTGTACCTTCTCTGAGGTAACATAAATCACCTAAACCACACACTTTATACAGTGTACATCCTCTGAGCGTACCTCCACTGACGTAACTTGAGTCACCTTGAACCACACATTCTGCACATAGTGTACCTTCTGTGAGGTAACAAGAGTCACCCTGACCACGCACTCTACACATACTCTACCTCCTCTGAAGTAGCGTGAATCACCCTGAGCCACACACTTTCACATAGTGTACCTCCTCTAAAGTAACATAAATCACACTGAAAAACACATTTTACAAATAGCGAACCTCCTCTAAGGTAACGTGAGTCACCCTAAAGGAAACACGCTGCATATGGTGTACCTCCTGTGAGGTAACTTGAATCAACCTGAACCACAAACTCTTCAAATAGAGTACCTCCTCTGAGATAACATGCCCTACCCCTGTACTTCACACTCTAAACATAGTGTATCTCCTCTTAGGTAACATGAGTTGCCCTGAAAACGAGACTACACATAGTGCACCTCCTCGGGGGTAGTATCAGTCACGCTAAACCACACACTCTACACATAGTGTAACATGACTTAGGTAACATGACTCATCCTGAACAACACACTCTACACATAGTTTACCTCCTCTGAGGTAACATGAATCACCCTGAACCACACAGTCTACACATAGTGTACCTCCTCTGAGGTAGCATGAGTAAACCTGAACCACTCACTGTGCACATAGTGAACCTCCTCTGTGGAAAAATGATTCACCCTGACCACACACTCTACACATACTGTACTTCTTCTTAAGTAATATGTGTCACCCTGAACCACTCAGTCTACATATAGTGTACCTCCTCTAAGGCAACATAAATCGCCCTGAAAAAGACACTCTACACATAGGGTACCTCCTCTTAGGTAACTTGAGTCATCCTAAAGCAAACACGCTGCACAAAATGTACCTCCTCTGAGGTAACTTGAGTCAACCTGAACCACACACTTTTCACATAGAGTACCTTCTCTGAGATAAGAGGAGCTACCCCTGTACTACACACTCTACACATAGTGTGCCTTTTCTGAGGTAACATGAGTCGTCTTATAAAACACATTCTACACATAGTATACCTCCTCGAGGGTAACATGAGTCACGCTAAAACACACACTCTACGCACAGTGTACCTCCTCTAATGTAACATGAATCACCCTAAACCACACATTCTACACATAGTGTACCTCCACTGAGGTAACATGAGCCGCCCTGAACCACACATTCTACACATAGGGTATCCCTTTTGAGATAACATTAGTCACCCTGAATCACACACTCTACACATAATGTACCTCCTCTGATGTAACATGTGTCTCCTGAACCACACAATCTACACATAGTATATTTCCAATGAGGCAACAGAAGTCACCCTGAAACACACACCCTACATACAGTGTACCTCCTCTGAGGTAACATGAGTCATCCTGAAGAATATACTCTACTCATAGTGTACCTCCTCTGAGGCAACAGGAGTCACCTTGCATCACACACTCAATACATAGTGTATCTCGCATGAGGCACTTGAGTCCCCCTAAACCACACACTCTACAAATAGTGTACCTCCTCTGAGGTAACATGAGTCACACCTGAACCAAACCCTCTACACATAGTGTATCTCCTCTGAGGTAATATGAGTCGACTTGAACCACACACTATACACATAGCTTATCTGAGGTAACATGAGTCACCCTGAACCACAAAATCTACAAAACGTGTGCCTCCTCTGAGGTAACATGAGTCACCTGAACCACACTCTCTATACATAGTGAACTTCTAAGTCAACATCAGTCACCCTGATCCACACACTCTGCACATAGTGTATCTTCTCTGAGGTAATATGAGTCATCCTGAAGAACCCACTCTACTCACAGTGTACTTCCACTGACGTAACATGAGTCACCCTGAACCACAACTTCTACACATAGTGTACCTTCTTTGAGGTAGCAAGAGACACCCTGACCACACGCTCAATACATACTGTACCTCCTCTGAAGTAGCATGAGTCACCCTGAACCACACACTCTACACATAGTGTACCACCTCTAAGGTAACATGACTCGCCCTGAAAAAGACACTTTACACATAGTGTTCCTCCTCTAAGGTAACATGATTAACCCTAAAACAAACACGCTACACATAGTTTACCTCCTCTGAGGTAACTTGAGTCAACCTGAATACACACTCTTCACATAGAGTACCTCCTCTGAGACAACATGAGCTACCCCTGTACTACATACTCTACACATAGTGTACCTCTTCTGAGGTAACATGAGTCGCCCTGAAATACATAATCTACACAGAGTGTACCTCCTCGGGGTAATATAAGTCACCCTGAACCATACACTCTACACAGAGTGTACCTCTTTAGAGGTAAAATGAGTCAATCTGAACCACACATTCCACATATAGTGTACCTCCACTGAAGTAACATGATTCACCCTGAACCACACAGTTTACACATAGTTTGCCTCTGAAGTAATATGAGTAAACCTGACCCACTCGCTCTACACATAGTGAATCCCCTCTGTGGTAAAATGAGTAATCCTGAACCACATACTCTAAACATCGTGTACATCTACTGAGGTAACATAAGTCACCCTGAACCACACACTCTACACATAGTGTACCCCCTTTGCGGTAAAATGAGACACCATGAAACACTCACTCTACACATAGTTCCCTCCTCTGATGTAACATCAGTCACTCTGAACCAAACACTCTACATATAATGTACCTACTCTGAGGCAACATGAGTCGCCCTAACAACACACTCTACAAATAGTGTACCTACTCTTAGGTAACATGTGTCAAACCACACTCTCTACACATAGTGTAACTCCACTGAGGTAACATGAGTCACCCTAAACCACACACTCTAAACATAGTGTACTTCCTCTGAGGTAACATGAGTTACCCTCTAATACAAACTCTAGACATAGTGTACCTCCTCTGAGGTGATATGATTCACCCTGAACCACACACTTCTCACATAGTGTACCTCCTCCGAGGTAACACTATTCACCCTGAAACACACACTCTACACATAGTGTACCTTCTCTGAGGTAACATGGGTCACCCTGAACAACACACCTACACATATTGCACCTCCTCTGAGGTATAATGAGCCGTCCTGAACCAACCACTCTACACATAGTGCATTTCCTCTGAGGGAAAATGAGTCACCCTGAAGAACACAATATTCTCATAGTGTACCTCCTCTAAGGTATCATGAGTCACCCTGAACCATACACTCTACACATAATGTACCTCCTCTGAAGTGTCACGAGCCACCCTGAACCACACACTCGACACATAATGTACCTCCTCTGAGGTAAATTAAGTTATCTTGAACCACACACTCTGCACATAGTGTACATCTGAATAGCCCTGACCACACACTGTATACATAGTGTACCTCTTCTGAGGTAACAAATGTTACCCTCAACCACACCCTCACGCACATAGTGTACCTCCTCTGAGATAACATGAGTTACTCTGACCCACACACTCGACACATTTTGTATCTCCTTTCAGATAATAGTCACACTGAACCACACATTCTACACAGTGTGCCTCCTTTGTGGTAATATGAGTCAACTTGAATCACACATTCTACACATAGGTTATCTCTTCTGAGATGACTTGAGTCACCCTGAACCACAAACTGCACACATAGTGTACCTCATCTGAGATAACATGAGTCACCCTGAACCAAACACTCTACACATAGTGTACCTCCTCTGAAGCAACATAGGCATCCTGAATCTCACACTCTACACAAAGTGTACCTCCTCTGAAGTAACATGAGTTACTCTGACCCGCACACCCTACACATCTTGTACCTCCTCTGATATAACATTAGTCACCCTAAACCACACATTCGACACAAAGTTTACCTCCTCTGATGTAACATGAGTCAACTTGAATTACACATTCTACACATAGTATACCTATTCTGAGGTAACATGAGTCATACTGAACCACACAATGTACACATAGTGTACCTCATCTAACGTAACATGAGTCAACCTGAACCACGCACTCTACAAATAGTGTAACTCCTCTGATGTAAAAAGAGTCACCTCTGTACTACACATTCTATACATAGTGTAAATCCTTTGAAGTAACATGAGTCACCCTGAACCACTCAATCTCCTCATAGTGTACCTTATCTGAGTTAACATGTGTTACCCGGAAACACACACTCTACACGTAGTGTACCTCCTCTGAGGCAACGTGAGTCACAATGAATAACACTCTACAGATAGTGTTCCTCTCAGGAAACATGAGTCATCCTGAACCAAACACTCTACACCTAGTGTTCCTCTTCTGAGCTAACATGAGTCACCCTGAACCAAACACTCTACACATAGTGTACCTCCTATGCGATAACATGACCGACCCTGAACCACACATTCAACAGATAGTGTACCTCCTCTGAGGTAATATGATTCACCCTGAACCACACACTCCTCACATATTGTACCTCCTCTGAGGTAACATTATTCACCCTGAAACACACACTCTACACATAGTGTACCTCCTGTGAGATAACAGAGTCACCCTGAAACACAGACTTTACACATAGTGTAACTTCTCTGAGATAACATGTGTCACCCTGAACCACACACTGTACACATAATGTACCTCCTTTGAAATAACATGAATCACCCTGAACCACACACTGTACACATAGTGAATCTCCTCTGAAGTAGCATGAGTCACCCTGAACCAAACATTCTAAACACAGTGTATCCCCTCTGACTAAACATGAGTTATCCTGAACTACATACTCTAGATATAGTGTACCTCCTCTAAGGTAACAAGAGTCACTCTCAACCACACACTCAACTCATAATGTACCTCCTCTGAAGTAACATGAGTCACACTGAACCACACACTATATACATACTGTACCTCCTCTGAGGTAATATGAATCACCATGAACTACACACTCTATCCATAGTGTACCTCTTTGGAGGTAACATGAGTCACCCTGAACCACACACTCTCTACATAGTGTACCTCCTCAGAAGCAACATGAGCCACCCTGAAACACACAATCTATACATTGTGTACCTCCTCTGAGGTAACATGAATTGCTTTGAGCCACACACTCTACACATTGTGTATCTCAACTGAGATAATATTAGTCTCCCTGAACCACATATTCTACGCATAGCGTATCTCCTCTGAGGCAATATGAGACAACCTGAATCACACATTCTACACATAGTCTACCTCTTCTGAGGTAACATAAATCACCCTGAACCACACACTATACAAAGAGTGTACCTCATCTGAAGTAACATGAGTCACCCAGAACTACACACTATACACATAGTGTACCCCCTCTGAGGTAATATGAATCACCCTGAACCACACACTCTGCACATAGTGTACCTCTTCTAACGTAACATGAGTCACCCTGAACTACACACTCTACTCATAGCGTACCTCCTCTGAAGCAACATTAGCCACCCTGAACCACACACTGTACACATTGTGTACCTTCCTCTGAGGTAACATGAGTTACTTTGAACCACACACTCTACACACAGTGTATCTCTTTTGAGATAATATAAGATAACATTTTGAGATAATATAACATTAGTCTCCCTGAACGACATATTCTAAACATAGTGCACCTTCTCTGAGGCAACATGAGTAAACCTGAATCACACATTCTACATATAGTGTATCTCTTCTGAGGTAACATGAATCACCCTGAACCACACACTGTACACACAGTGTACCTCGTCTGAGGTAATATGAGTCACCGAGAACCACATATTCTACATATAGCGTACCCACTCTGACTCACCATGAGTCACCCTGAACCACACATTCTACACATAGTGTACCTCTTCTGAGATAACATTAGTAAACCTGAACCACACACTCTGTACATTATGTACCTCTTCTGAGGCAACATAAGTCACCCTAAACCTCACACTGTACACCTAGTGTACCTCTTCTGAGGTAGCATGAATCACTATGAACCACACACTCTACATAAAGTGTACCTCCTTTGAGGTAACTTAACTCACCTTCATCCACTCAATCTTCACATAGCTTACCTTCTCTGATGTAACATTAGTCACCCTGAACCACAAACTCTACACATAGTGTACCTCCTCTGAGATAACAGAAATCACCCAGAACCACACCCTCTACACATAGTGTACCTCCACTGAGAAAACATGAGCCACCCTGAACCACACACTCTACACACATTGTATCTCTTTTGAGATAATATAAGTCACCCTGATTCACAAACTCTACACATAGTATATCATGAGTCACGCTGAACCATACACTGTACACTTAGAGTCCATCCTCTGAGGCAACATGGGTCATCCTCAATCATATATTGTACTCACAGTGTATGTCTTCTGAGGCAACATGAGTCATCCTGAACCAACACACTGTGCACATATTGTACCTCATCTGAGGTAACATGAGTCACCCCAAACCATACACTCAACACATAGTGTACCTCCTCTGCGGTAACATGAGTCACCTCTGTACTACACACGATGTACATAGTGTACTTCCTCTGAGGTAACATGAGTCACCTTAAACCACTCAATTTGTTCGTAGTTTACCTCATCTGATGAGCTACCCTGAACCACACTACATGAGCTACCCTGAACTACACTACATGAGCTACCCTGAACCACACACTCTACATATAGTGTAACTTTTGAGGTGACTGAGTCACCCTGAACTTGAACCACACACTCTACGCATAGTGTATCTTCTTTAAAGCAACATGAGTCAACTTGAATCACACATTCTACAAATAATGTACCTCTTCTGAGGTAAAATGAGTCACCCAGAACCACACAAAATACACATAGTGTACCTCATCTGAGGTAGCATGAGTTACCCTGAACCACGCACTATACACATAATGTACCTCTTCTGAACGTAACATGAGTCACCCTGAACCACACCCACTCTAAACATAGTGTACCTCCTCTGAAGCAACATGAGTCACCCTGAACCACACACTCTACACATTGTATACCTGCCTCTGAGGTAACATGAGTTACTTTGAACCACACACTCTACACATTCTGTACCTCCTCTGAGATAACATTAGTCTCCTTGAACCACGTATTCTAGGCATAATGTACCTCCTTTGAGGCAACATGAGTTAACCTGAATCACACATTATACATATAGTGTACCTCTTCTAAGGTAACATGAATCAACCTGAACCACACACTGTGCGCACATTATACCTCGCCTGAGGTAATATGAGTCACCGAGAACCACATATTCTACATATAGTGTACCCCCTCTGACTCTCCATGAGTCACCCTGAACCACACGTTCTATGTGTACCTCAGAAGAGGAACACATAGTGTACCTCTTCTGAGATAATATGATTAACCCTGAACCACACACTCTATACATTATGTACCTACTCTGAGGCAACATGAGTCACCCTAAACCACTCACTGTACATCTAGTGTACCTCTTCTGAGGTAACATGATTCACTGTGAACCGCACAATCTACATAAAGTGTACCTTTTTTGAGGTAACTTAACCCACCTTCATCCACTCAATCTTCACATAGCTTACCTTCTCTGATGTAACATTAGCCACCCTGAACCACAAATTCTACACATAGTGTACCTCCTCTGAGATAACAGGAATTACCCAGAACCACACCCTCTACACTTAGTGTACCTCCAGTGAGGAAACATGAGCCACCCTGAACCACACACTCTACACACAGTATCTCTTTTGAGATAATATAAGTCACCCTGATTCACAAACTTTAACATAATGTATCATGAGTCACGTTGAAGCACACACTGTACACTTAGAGTTCATCCTCTTAGGCAACATGGGTAATCTTCAATCACATATTTTACTCATAGTGTATCTCTTCTGAGGCAACATGAGTCATCCTGAGCCACACACTGTACACATAGTGTACCTCATCTGAGGTAACATGAGTCTCCCCGAACCATACACGCTACACATAATGTACTTCCTCTCAGGTAACATGAGTCACCTCTGTACTACACGCGATGTACATAGTGTACTTCCTCTAAGGTAACATGAGTAACCTGAACCACTCAATGTGCTCGTAGTTTACCTTATCTGATACATGTTTTACACGGAAAAACACACTGTACACGTGGTGTACTTCCTCTGGGGCAACATGAGCCACCCTGAATAACACACTCTACAGATAGTGTACTTCCTCTTAGGTAACAAGAGTCACCCTGAACCACAAACTCTACATTTAGTGTGACTCCTCTGAGGTACCATGAATCACCCAAAACCACACCCACTACACGCAGTGTACCTCCACTGAGGTAACATGAGCCGCCCTGAACCACACACTCTACACATAGCGTACCTCTTATGAGGCAACATGAGTCAACTTGAACCACACACTCTACACAAAGTGTACGTCATCTGAGGCAACATGAATCACCCTAAATAACACACTCTACAGATAGTGTTCTATCTCTGAGGAAACATGTCACCCTGAACCCCACTCTCTACACATAGTTTTCCTTCTCTTAGGTAACATGAGTCACCCTGAACCACAAACTCTGCATATAGTGTACCTCTACTGAGGTAACATGAATCACCCAGAACCACACCCTCTACATGTAGTGTACCTTCACTGACGTAACATGAGACGCCCTGAGCCACACACTCAACACATAGTGTATCTCTTTTGAGATAACTGAGTCACCCTGAACCGCACACTCTACACATAGCGTACCTCCTATGATGCAACATGAGTCAAACTGAATCACACATTCTACACATAGTTTACCTTTTCTGAGGTAACATGATTCACCCAGAACCACATGCTATACATATAGTGTACCTCATATGAGGTAACATGAGTCACCCTGAACTACACACTATACACATACTTTACCTCCTCTGAGGTAATATGAATCACCCTGAACCACACACTCTACACATAGTGTATCTTTTCTGACGTAACATGAGCCCCCTGAACCACACACTCTACACATACTGTATCTCCTCTAAAGCAACATGAGCCACCCTGAAACACACACTCTACACATTGTGTACCTGCCTCTGAAGGAATATGACTTACTTTGAACCACACACTCTACACATTGTGTACCTCCTCTGAGATAACGTAAGTCTCCCTGAACCAAATATTCTAGGGATAGTTTACCTCCTCTAAGGTAACATGAGTTAACCTGAATCACATAACCTACACATAGCGTACCTCCTCTGAGGTAATATGAGTCACTCTGAACCACACATTCTACACATAGTGTACCCCCTCTGACTTAACATGAATCACCCTGAACCACACATTCTACACATAATGCACCTCCCTTGAGATAACATGAGTAACCCTGAACCACACACGGTACACATAGTGTACCTCCTCTGAGGCAACATGAGTCACCCTAAACTACACACTATACACCTAGTGTACCCCCCCCTCTGAGGTAACATGATTCACCCTGACCCACACACTCTGCATAAAGTATATCTCCTCTGAGGTAACTTAACTCACCATGATCCACTCAATCTTCACATAGCTTACCTTCTCTGATGTAACATTAATCACCCTAAACCACAAACTCTACACATAGTATACCTCCTCTGAGATAACATGAATCACCCAGAACCACACCTTCTAAACATAGTGTACCTCCACTGGGATAACGTGAGCCGCCCTGAACCACATACTCTACAAAAAGTGTATCTCTTTTGAGATAATATAAGTCACCCTGAATCACACACTCTACACATAGTGTTTCTCTTTTGAGATAACATGAGTCACGCTGAACCACACACTCTACACATAGACTACATCCTCTGAGGCAATATGGGCCAACCTATTTTACACATATTTTACTCATAGTGTACCTCTCTTGAATCGACATGAGTCACCCTGAGTAACACACTGTATACGGAGTGAACATCATCTCAGGTAACATGAGTCACACTGAACCATACACTCTACACATAGTGTACCTCGTCCGACTTAACATGAGTCACACTAAACCATACACTTTTCACATAGTGTACCTCCTCTATGGTAGCATGAGTCACCCTGAACCACTCAATATACTCATTGTTTACTTTTACTAATAAACATGCTTAACCGGAAACACACACTCTACACGTAGTGTACCTCCTCTGAGGTAACATGAGTCACCCTAAATAACACTCTCCACAGATAGTGGTCTATCACTGAGGAACCATGAGTCACCCTGAACTACACACTCTACACATAGTTTTCCTCCTCTGAGGTAACATCAGTCACCCTGAACCACGCTTTCCGCATATATAGTGTACCTCCTTTTAGGTAACATGAGTCACCCTGAACCACAAATTCTACATATAGTGTACCTTCTCTGAGGTAACATGAATCATTCAGAACCACACCCTCTACACGTACTGTACCTCCAATGAAGTAACATAAGCCGCCCTGAACCACACACTGAACACATAGTGTTTCTCTTTTGAGGTAAGTAAGTCACCCTGAACCACACACTCTACACATAGCGTGCTTACTATGATGCAACATGAGTCAACCTATCACATTCTACACATAGTGTACCTCTTCTCAGGCAACATGAGTCAACCTGAACATCATATTTTACACATAGTGTACCTCTTCTGAGGCAACATGAGTCACCCTGAACCAAACACTGCACACACAGTGTGCCTCATCTGAGGTAACATGAGTCATCCTTAACCACACACTCTACACATAGTGTACCTCCTCTGAGGTAAAATGATTCACCTCTGTACTATACACTCTTTATGTAGTGTACCTCCTCTTAGGTAACATGAGTCACCCTGAACCACGCAATCAATTTATAGTGTACCTTCTTAGAGAGAACATGCCTTACCCGGAAACACACACTCTACAAGTAGTGTAACTCCTCCAGGGCAACATGAATCACCCTGAATAACACACTCTACAGATAGTGTTCTATCTCTGATGAAACATGAGTTACCAAGAACCACACACACTACATATAGTGTTCCTCCTCTGAGGTAACATGAGTCACCCTGAACCACACACTCTACATATAGTATACCTCCTCTGAGGTAATATGAGTCACCCTGAAACACAAACTCTACACAGAGTGTACCTCCTCTGAGGTAACATGAATCACCCTGAAACGCAAACTCTACACAGAGTGTACCTCCTCTGAGGTAACATGAATCACCCAGAACCACACCTGCTACAGACAGTGTACCTCCACCAAGGTAACTTTAGCCACCCTGAACCACACCACACATAGTGTATCTCTTTTGAGGTAACAAGAGTCACCTGAACTACATACTCTACACATAGCGTACCTCCTCTGAGGAAACATTAATCACTCTGAACCACACATTCTACACATTGTGTACCTCTTTTGGGGTAATATGTGTCACCCTAAAGGATATACTCTGCTCATAGAGTACCAATTCTTAAGCAACCACACACTCTACTCATACTGTATCTCCTTTGAGGTAACATGAGTCACTCTGAACCACACATTCTATACATATCATACCTCCTCTGAGTCAACATGAGTCACCCTGAACCAGACACTCTACACATAGTGTACCTCCTCCGCGGTAGCTCGAGTCACTCTGAAGAACACACTCTACTCATAGTGTACCCCCACTGACGTAGCATGAGTCACCCTAAACCACACACTCTACACATAGTATATCTTCTTTGAGGTAACATGAGTCACAATGACCTTAAACTCTTACCTCCTCCGCGGTAGCTCGAGTCACTCTGAAGAACACACTCTACTCAAAGTGTACCCCCACTGACGTAGCATGAGTCACCCTAAACCACACACGCTACACATAGTGTATCTTCTTTGAGGTAACATGAGTCATAATGACCTTAAACTCTACATATAGTGTACCTCCTCTGAAGTATCATGAGTCACCCTGAAAAACACACTGTACACATAGTGTACCTCCTCGGGGGTAACATGAGTCACGCTAAACATCAAACTCTATACACATTGTACCTCCTCTGAGGTAACATGAGTCACCCTCAACCACAAACTCTGCACATAGTGTACCTCCTCTGAGGTAACTTGAGTCACCCTCAACCAAATAGTCTACACATAGTGTACCTCCTCTGTTTTAATATGAGCAACCCTGAACCACTCACTCTACACATAGTGAACCTCTTCTGTGGCAAAATGAGTAACCCTGAACCAAAAAATCTACAAAAAGCGTACTTCCATTGAGATAACATTTGCCACTGAACCAAACACTACACATAATGTACCTACTCCGAGGTAACATGATTGGCCCTGAACCACACACTGTACACATAGTGGACCTAATCTGAGGTAACCTGTGTCACCCTAAACCACACTCATTACATATAGTGTCACTCCACTGAGTTAACTTGCGTCACCCTAAACCTTACACTCTACACAAAGTGTGCTTCCTCTGAGGTAACATTATTCACCATGAAACACACTCTAACACAGTGTACCTTCTCTGAGATAACATGGGTCAACCTGAACAACACACTTTACAAATATTGCACCTCCTCCGAGTTATCGAGTCGCCCTGAAACAACCACTCTACACCTAGTGTATATCCTCTGAAGTAACATGAGTCACCTTGAAGAACATAGTATACTCATAGTGTACCTCCTCTGAGGTAACATGAGTCACCCTGAGCCATACACTCTACACATAACGTACCTTTTCTGAGGTAACATGAGTCATCTGAACCACGCATTCTACACACAGTGCACCTCCTCTGAGGCAACATGAGCCACCCTGAACCACACACTCGACACATAGTGTACATCCTCTGAGGTAAGTTGAGTCATCCAGAACCACACACCCTACATATAGTGTACATTTAAGGTAACATGAGACACCCTGTACTATACACTCTACACATAGTGTATCCCCCTCTGGGGTAACATGAGTTACCCTGATCCACATATCCTACACATAGTGTACCTCCTGTGAGATAAAATGAGGCACCCTAAACCACGCAATCTACACATAGTGTACCACCTCTATGGTAACATGAGTCACTCTGAACCACACACTCTACTCATAGTGTACCTCCTCTGACGTAACATTAATCACTCTGAACCACACACTATACACATACTTTACCTCCTCTGAAGTAATATGAATCACTCTGAACCACACTCTACACATACGTTACCTCTTTTGACGTAATATGTGTCACCCTACACTCTACACATGGTGCACCTCCTCTGAGATAACATGAATCACATTACCCCACACTGTACACATAGTATACCTCCTCTGAGGTAACATAAGTCACCCTGGAAAACATTCTACACATAGTGTACCCCCTATGACTTAACATGAGTCACCCTGAACAACTCACTCAACACATAGTGTACCTCCTCTTATGTAATATGAATCTCTCTCAAACGCACACTCTACTCATTGTGCACCTCCTCTGAACTAGCATGAATCACCCTGAACCACACACTATGCACATACTGTACCTCCTCTGAGGTAATATGAACCACCTTGAACCACACACTCTACACTTCTGAGGTAACATGAATCACTCTGAACCAAACACACTACACATCGTGTACCCCTTCTGAAGCAGAATGAGATACCTTGAAACACACACTCTACACATTGTGTACCTCCTCTGATGTAACATGAGTCACCTCTGTACTACACATTCTATACATAGTGTACCTCCTCTGAGGTACCATGAGTCATCCTGGACCACTCAATCTACTCATAGTGCACCTTCTCTGAGATAACATGTGTTACCCGGAAACACACAGTTTACAGATAGTGTATCTCCTCTAAAGCAAGATGAGTATCCTTGAATTACACAATCTACAGATAGTGTTTTTCCTCTGAGGAAACATGTGTCACCATGAACCATGCATTCTACACATAGCGTTCCTCCTTTGAGGTAACATGAGTCACCCTGAACAACACATTCTACACAGTGTACCTCTGAGGTAATACTAGCCTCCCTAAACCACACACTCGACACATAGTGTACCTTCTCTGAGGTAACGTGAGTCATCCTGAACCACACACTCTACATATATGAGGTAACGTGAGTCACGCTTTGCCGAACACTTTACACATAGTGTACCTCCTCTGAGGTAACTTGAGTCACCTTGAACCACATATCCTACACATAGTGCACCTCGTATGAGGTAAGATGAGTCACCCTAAACCACACACTACATATCGTTTATCTTCTCTGAGGTAACTTTTGTCACGCTGAACCACATACTCTACACATACTGTACCTCCTATGAGATAATATGAATCAACTTGAACCCCACACTCTACACATAGTGTACCCCCTCTGAGTTAACATGAATCACCCTGAACCACACATCATACACCTAGTATACCCCCGCTGACTTAACATGAGTCACCCTGAACCACACACTTTACACATAGTGCACCTCTTCTACAGTAACATGGGTCACTCTCAACCACACACTCAACTCATAGTGTACCTCCTCTGAGGTAATATGAGTCACAAAAAACCACACACTATACACATACTGTGCCTCCTCTGAGGTAATACGAATCACCGTGAACCACAAACTCTACACATAGTGTACCTCTTCTGAGGTAACATGAGTCACCTTGAACCACACACTATACACATAGTGCACCTTCTCTGAAGCAACATGAGCAACCTTGAAACACACACTGCACATTGTGTACCTCCTCTGAGGTAACATGAGTCACCCTGAACCATACAATGTACACAAAGTGTACCTCATCTAAGGTAACATGAGTCACCCTGAACAACACGCTCTACACATAGTGTACCTCCTCTGAGGTAACATGATTCATCCCTGTATTACACACTATGTACATACTGTACCTCCTCTGAGGTAAGAAGAGTCACCCTGAACCACTCAATCTGCTCATAGTGTGCCTTCTCTGAGATAACATGTGCTTCTTGGAAACACACGCTCTACACATAGTGTACCTCCTCAGAGGCAACATGAGTCACCGTGAATAACGTACTCTACAGATAGTGTTCTTCCTCTGAGGAAACAAGGGTCATCCGGAAGCATATACTATACACCTAGTGTTCCTCCTCTGAGGTAACATGATTCACCCTGAACCCCACACCGTAAACATAGTGTACCTCCTTTGAGGTAACATGAGTCGCCCTGAACCACAAATTCTACACATAGTGTACCCCCTCTGACAACATGATTCACCGTGAACTACACGCTCTACACAAAGTGTACCTCCTCTGAGTTAACATG
>JAUUDZ010370105.1:0-15721 GCA_032361705.1 Panulirus versicolor | reverse complement strand
CACACACACACACACACACACACCTCCATCTGTCCTTACTAGATTTGTACACTCTCTCACCTTCGTTTAGAATATGGAATCGTCTAGCGCCAGCAATAAGAGTAGTCCCAAAGTGATGCTTTAATTCGAAGCCGTTTTGGCCGCAGCAAACACCAATAGAATCATCTGGCGCCATCCAGGAGAAAAGTACCAAAGTGAAGCATTACTTTGAAGTCCCTTTGGCTGCGGAAAACGCCAATAGAAACGTCTGGCGTCAGCCAGAATGAAAGTCCCAAGTTGTAGGTTTACTTTAAAGTCCGTTTATCCTCCAGTAAAATCTTCAATAGTATCGTATCCAGAAATAAAGCACAAAATGCCATTCTTACATTAAGAGTCATAAGTGCTTTCATTATTGACGTTCGAGGCTTACGGAGGAAAACATGATAATGCAGCTATCTGAGTCTAATATAAAAGCACAAGTGCCCAATTTTGTAAAATGGAGGGATCCATATTCACATGGGCAGGATACAATATTCACACGTGAACATCAAGACATGCCTACCTTAAGGACCTTCCTCGTGTCTCGGTTAGCCTTGCTCACGGTCCGCTCAAGTCGAGTCTGCATCTGTTTGAATCCTGGTAATGGCAGCCGATCCACATTTTAACCCAGCTGTTCAACCTTCCCTAGAGGCTTGTCGATGAAATGGCCACCTGGCTTAGGTGACTGAGTTTGGAAAAGAGTGTGAAAGGAGAAAGTTGAGAGTAAATGTGACTAAGAGTAAGGTTGAGGGACAAGTTGATTGGGACGTAAGTTCGAGTGGAGAAAGATTGGAGGAAGTGAAGTGTTTTAGATATCTGGGAGTGGACTTAGCAGCCAATGGAGCCATGGAAGAGGAAGTGAGTCCTGGGGGATGAAGATTCTGGGAGCGATGGAAAATGTGTGGAGGGAGAGAACGTTATATCTTAGAGCAAAATTGGGTATGTTTGAAGGACTAGTAGTTCAAACAATACTATATGATTGTAAGGCGTGGGCTATGGATAAGATTGTGCGGAGGAGGGTGGATGTGTTGGAAAAGAAATGTTTGAGGACAATATGTGGTGTGAGGTGGTTTGATCGAGTAAGTAATGAAAGGGCAAGAGAGATGTGTGGTCATAAACAGTGTGATTGAGAGAGCAGAAGAGGGTGTGTTGAAATGGTTTGGACAAATAGAGAGAATGAGGAGGAAAGATTGACAAAGAGGATGTATGTGTCAGAGGTGGAGGGAAGGAGAAGCGGGAGACGAAATTGGAGGTGCATGGACTATTCTTCATTTGTTTCTTGGCACTACCTCGCTGACACAGGAAATGGTGATCATGTGTAAATAAGATGATGATAATGAGAGTGCTGCACATTTTTCTGATGATTGTGATCCAAAGCATCCAGTAATATCCCAAAATCTGACCAGGGGGACATGGAGAGGAAATCTCTTGGAAGTAGTAGTCCAGGTTTTTGTTCAGATCCACAACCTAATAGATTTGAAGCTTATCCATCTGCATGTAGCTCTAGCAACCCATCATCTTTGTTAATACCTCACCCTGGAGCTTTTAAACATTCTGGTTTGTCAGCAATGAGAATGGGAGTATCAGTTCCCCTACCATTCTTGTTACACAGACTAGACAAGTTACATTTGGTTCACAATATGATGCAGTTGGTCCTAGCCTGGTATCAGACCATGACACGCAATCTGTTGATTCCCTTGGATCAATTGGAGACAAGTAACAGCATCCACTGTCTAATAGATTATCATCTGGCAGTGATTTAGAGGCTTGACCACCTCCAACTCCAATTGGCCACATTAGAAGGATTAGGGAGTCTCCATCACTGTCAAGCAGTTCAAAGAGCAGAGCAGATACGTCAGGAGAAAGTTCTCCTGTCAACAATTTTAGAATGCCATCATCATATTTAGATCCACAAACACAGCAGACATCTTTATCATTGATAATTCAGAAAGGGGGTGGGGGGGGATTTAAGCTGATTCCTGAGAAGTTTGCAGATAATGCTTGTCCCAGTGAATGTAAGGATCAAAGAGTATTAAACTAAATGAAGGATAGAAAATCAAGAGTCCACATATTTTTCAGTTTTACCGCAAAGGTCTAGTTCAATAGTTTAGTTTACCCAAAAATGTTATTTTTAATCTAAAGCCTCGCTTCAGGTCAGATCAGCACTGTATGTCAAATTTTTTTGGAAGCAGATTTTTTTTCTCAAATTTCCTGTAGTGTAATATTATTTCAAATTTGTGTCCTTTTACCTGGAACCTCAAAAATTTTTATATAGAGTATCCATCATTTCCATTCAGTAAGGTTAACATCTACTTCAATAAGTTTATATTTGCTATGCTGTTGCTTACAGTTCATATTGTTTCGTGTTGTTCTTTGTTGGTATCATTTGAATTTACCCTGTAACTACTACACTGTAACCATTGTATGTATACCTTTATACCTTCTGGGTTTTTTTCTCGCAAGGACAAAAGTCCACATCAAGGCGAGGCATTAATTGAAATATAGAGAGAATTATGAAAAGGAAAGAGAGAAGACAACTTTCGAAATTTTGGAGGAAGTGGAAAACCTTTTTTTTTAAAATGTGCTTGGTCATAGTTATTGGAAAGACATGAGAAGGTAGAGAGTTCCAAAGCTTTGACTTGTAGGGAAAGAAGCATTATTAAAATGGCCCACCCTTGAGTTGCTGATGGCCTCATAGTAATCATGTGATGCAGTAGCTTGCCAAGTATTGTGTGGTCTACCTAGTGATGGGGTCACACATACAGCCAGCTCTTGGAAGCAAAATCCAAAGTAGTACCTATAGAAGAGGGAACACGAACAAATATTGCAGCGTATGGAAAGAGAGTTAAGTTTGGAAGTTAACTTGGAACAGTTTATAAATTGGACTGCTTTCAACACAATTCTGTCAAGTAAGGATGCAGAGCTGAAACCACCCCAAATGTGAGAGCAGTACTCCATACAAGGATGAATCACTTCATATAAACAGAGCAACTGTGTGGGAGAAAGGAAGTTTTAACTTATAAACAGGGCACTGAATTTCGTAGAGGTAGACTGAGTTTTTCCTGTAATGTGGGGTTCCTAGAAATGGGATGTTAAAGTATGTTCATTGAGTCAAGAGGTGGAATTTATGGAACCGTCAAAGGAGAGATAAGAGTTTTGAGGAGTTTTCGATACAGAGATGGGTTGAGACTGGGTCTTAGAGGCATTAAACCTAACTAGATTTCTTCTACCTCACTGAGATATCCTGTTCAAGTTTGAGTTTATTGAGGAAGCTGTGTCTAGACGAGATGCAGACCAAGTGAGAGAAGAAGGAGCAGAATTGAAGGATGTGGATGCATGCAGTGTTGAGTGGTCAGCATATGAGTGCATTTGATTTTATGTAGAGTAGAGGAATTTTTCTTATCATCTACATTCTAGTGATATAGGAAAGCTCATTTTTCATAGTTAAAAGATTTATCAATTAAAGGGCATATGTATAAACTCTGCCTATTCAGCACTTTTCAGGATGCATTTAATTGATCTCTTTAGTATTCCCTTACTTGTTTATATAGATTTTAGACAGTGAAATGTTAGATTGATTGAATTTTTATTATACCTTTTCAGGATGAAGACAAGTTTAAATTTGGCCGCACCAAAATTTTCTTCAGAGCAGGTCAGGTGGCATATATGGAAAAACTTCGTGCTGATCGTTTATCTGCATGTGGCGTTATGATTCAGAAGCATGTGCGAATGTATCTCCATCGTAATCGTTTTAGAACAATGCGTAATGCTGCTATTGTTATACAGAAGTATTCAAGAGGCATGGCAGCACGCAGGTAACTGTACCAGATAGGTACTGAATTTTATTTATAAAGTGCATTACAGTTGAAAATGAAGCAGTTGTTTAAACAGGTAATCATCAAGTTTCAGTATGTAACAGACTTGGAAAACAAATGGTTCCATCATTTGTCTTGATGCACTTATTGTAATCACTCTGTGTTGCTTTTGATATATCTAGATTCAGATCATATAGCATACATTGAATCACTTCACAGCATTCACAAAACTTTGAAAAGGAAATTAAGAAAAGTTTGTTTTTACAGACAAGCTCATTTCATGCGACAAACTGCGGCAGCTATCAAGATTCAGGCATGTGTTCGAGGGTGGGTTAAGCGTGTGCAGTATCGGCGCCTTGTCTACACTGTCACTCAGTTGCAGGCCTACGCCCGTGGGAAATGGGCTCGGCAGAGATTTGAGCACATGCGTAGGGTTAAAGCAGTAAGTAATCAAGGAGAGAGGTATTCTTTGTGGTATGAATATCGTTATATATTTGATGAGATAAACAGTGTTAGATCTTTTTTTATGAGACTTAGATTTCCTTCTGCTTTTCTTTTAGAGGAGCTGGCAGCCTTTAAATGAGAAATTTAGTCAACTTTAGGTGTCTGCTGATTAAATCACTTGCTATTATCATAAAGTCTAAAACAACAGACTTATTCAAAATTGAGTAGGCTGTTGTTTACAATCAGTAAGTTACTCGTGTGATTTTCTTTCAGTCTGTTATAACCAATTCCTTTATTTACGTAGCAATCTCTGTATCTGTTATCGTTAATTCCATTTACATGTGGGAATCAGATGCATATAGATATATGGGAGTTAACATGTGGGAATCAGGTGCACATAGATAGGCAGTAGTTAATTTTGTGGAAGTAAGGACCCTGAATCTGTTCCTGAAGGGTGGCAAGTAGAATGTATGGCCAATGTTCGGAGACAAACTTTCTGAAGTGCTTCCTAGAGTTAGAATTAACTGAATACTTATTATTAAATGTCTTCAACTTTTTATGCAGGTAACTTCATAATAGGACAGTAGGGTTTATGTTTCCTGTTTGTGTGACTAATAACAATTTGTGTGTATGGTGAGGCCAGCTTTAGGTTAACTCATGGCTGCTGGTATCTCTTTATACAAGTATCCTGTGTTAGTCCAGTTTTTCTGTATGGATGTCATTCCAAAATAAAGTTATAGCCTTTGATCTTTTCTCAATCTTTTCATTTTTTAGGCAATTGTCATCCAGAAGAATGTACGAGCATGGTTGACTAAGCGGCGCTACTTGAAGGCCATGCGTGGTATAATTACCACACAAGGGCTTGTGCGATGCTTTCTTGCCAGAAGGAGGCTGAAAAAACTGAAGATTGAGGCAAAGTCTGTAGAACATCAAAAGAAACTCAACAAAGGATTGGAGAA
The DNA here is from genome assembly GCA_032361705.1 of Panulirus versicolor. Lineage (NCBI taxonomy): Eukaryota > Metazoa > Arthropoda > Malacostraca > Decapoda > Palinuridae > Panulirus > Panulirus versicolor. The sequence continues at coordinate 10,485 of JAUUDZ010370105.1, read as the reverse complement.
CAAGATCATTTCTCTTCAGCAAAAGCTTACCGAACTTGTAAGTCTTTCTCATTTCTTTTCTTAAGATTGTTCCCTTCCTCCAGTTGCATACAAATGATATTTAGATGTTTCATGCATCCATTTGTGAATGCATTACATGCATTCATACTTGTGCCATAAACTATGGTTTTTATTGCATTTTATTTAAATTTCAAGGTGCTTTTTGTGTTACATCTATGTGAATTAGTGAGGGAATGCATTTCTGTGAATATAGAATTACCTCAGAAGTTGCTCATTGTCATATAATATGTTAATGGAATGTTAAGAAGCTGACAGAGGAAAGCAAAGAAAGAGTAGATGAAGAATTTGGAATAAAGTTGAATGAAAAATTGAAATATGAAATTGTACCAGAAGGAGGTGAAAAAGGAAAGAGTTGGATGTAAGAATGGAAATGTCATTATGAGAAGTGAGGAAAGGGAGTTGCTGAATGAAAAGGAGGAAGTGAAATCAAGATGGAAAGAGTATTTTGAAGATCTTATGAATGATGGAGAATGTGAAGCAGCAGTTATTACATGCATGGAAGGATGGAAGGAAGAGGATAAAGATGCAAGGGTGTATAGCAAAGGAGGGAGGTAAGAAGGGTAACAATGAGGCTGAAGGTAGGAAAGGCACTTGAAGTGGATGGGATTACAGCTGAAATGCTGGAGTGTGGAAGAGAAAGTGTGATAGAGTGGATACATCTGATATGTAATTTAGCATGGAAACAAGGTTTTGCCTGAGGATTTGGCGAAAGCTACCATTGTTCCTTTATTCATAGGAAAAGGTACTAAGGATATATGTACCAGTTATAGGGAATAAGTCTATTAAGTATACCAAGAAAAGTGTATGCAAGAATGTTAAATGATAGAGTGATGGAAGTGACTGAATGCAGAATAAGTAAGGAGCAAGAGGGTTCTAGGAATGGTAGGGGATGTGTGAATCAGATTTTTTGGTAAAGATGAGTATGGAAGAGTATTTAGGGAAAGGTAAGAAGATGTATCTAGCTTTTATGGATCTAGAGAAAGCGTATGACTGAGTTAAGTGGAATGTTTTATGAGATATGTTAAGGATATACATTCTGGTATACATATGGATGTGAGGCAGAGTTGTGTGATGTTACCATGGTTTAATGTATACATGGATGAAGTGATAAGAGAGATGAAAGCAAAACTAGATAAAGGGGGTGCAGAGATAGAGTGTAGAGGTAAGGTTTGGTGGTTGGAGACAATCGTTTTGTTTGCTAAGAATGAAGTGGTGTTACAGAAGGTTGTAAGTGTGTTTTGTGATGCGTTTAAGCATTGGCAATTGAAGGTAAATGTAAATGAAAGTAAAGTTATGGTGTTTGAAAGGAAACAGAGTGAAAGTATAGATTTTGCAAAGCTTTATAGAGCGAAAGAAGAAAATGTGCTAAACTGTTTTAGATATGGGGAGAAAAAGACTGGAAGAGGTGAGAATTTAAGTATTTGGGAGCTGTCTTGGGTAAGTTTAATGATGTAGAAGGAGAGAAGAGAGAGAGCAGTACAGGGTAGAAGAGTCATAGGGTTCCTCAATAGAATAATGAAGGGTAGAGGTGTAAGTAGGGAAGTGATGAGAGGGTTAAGGGACAGCATAGTCCTCCCAACCCTGACCTATGCAACCAAAACATGGACATGGAATGAGTCACAGAGGTCAAGAATCCAGGTTTTAGAAATGAACTATTTAAGAGGAGCATGTGGTATGACTAGAAAGAATGAAGAGAGAAATGAAGTGGTGTATGAGAGATGTGGTATAGCAGGGAATGCAAAGGGGATGAATTGTGGAGTGGCAGAGTGGCTGAACTGTAATACTTTGAGGTGATTTGGGCAAGTGGAAAGAATGCAAGACGTGGAGTTTACAAGGAGAGTGTATGGTACTAAAGCTAAAGGGGTTGGTGTGAGAGGAAGACCACACACCTGTGACATGGGCAAATAGAGTGGAAGAATACTGAAGGGAGAGAAATGGTGGAAGAATGCATGGAATGGTGTTTGTGAGGGAGGAATGTAAAGACAAGGATAAGTGGAGACTCTTCTGCCGTCCCTCCTCTCCTCCTCCTCCTCCTTCTACTCCTCTGTAGAGACAGTGGAGTATTTTAGATACCATAGGAGTGGATATGGCTGCAGATGGAACCATGGGAACGAGTGAGCCATAGGGCAGGTGAGGGGGCTAAGGTCCTTTGTTCATTGAGGAATGCTTATGAGGGCAGAGATGTGTGTATTTAAAAGTATAGTAGTCCTGATGTTATTATATGAGATGAAAAAGTGTGAAGAAGAATGGATATGTTGGAAATGAAATGTTAAGAGGACAATAAGTGGTATAAGGGGGTTGATTAAGAAATGATAGGGTAAGAGAGAGGTATGGAAGTAAAATGAGTCTATATGAGAAAGCTGAAGAGGGTGTGCTGAAAAATTTGGACATATGGAAAGGGTGAATGAAGAGAGGCTAACTAAGGGAATATACATGTTGGAACTGGAGGGAACAAAGGAGACGGATGTAAGTGAGGAGGAGGTGGAAGAATGGAGTGAAAGATGGTGTGAGTGTTCAAAGCCTAAAGATGCAGGAGTGTTTGAGGTAGTCATGGGATAGAGTGAATTAGAGCAACATGATACGCAGAAGGCAATGTGCTGTTGGTGGTCTGAACTAGGGCATTTGAAGCAGTCAGGGGAAACCATTGAGAGGTCTGTAGGGCTTGGTTATGGAAAGGGGGCTTGCTTTTGGTGCTTCGTACATAAAGCAAGAGTGGATGTGAGCTACTGAAGCCTCTCCTTATCTGGTGTTTGTAATACTTCCTCACTAAATTGGGAATGCCAAACAGTTATGAAAGGAAAAAAGAGAGAAATTCTCTCATTTGTAAGCATTCTGTAATTTTATACCTCCACATGTGCTGCAATCTGTATCCAGTGTTTCAGAAGCCACACTGACATAAATAGATTACATTTGAGTGAGAACATTTGAGTGAGATGGTCATTTATGCAGACTTTCACCTAAGAAATTTTAGATTTAGAAACTGTGTTTATGATGAAATGAAAATTAATAATGTACTTGATAATGAAAGAAATACTTTTTTCTTTGTCAAGCAGCTAATCAGTATTTTTCTGTGCAGCCTTAACATTTGGTCTTTTAAGCTTAGAATTATTCAGTGTATTACGATGGGCAAAATCATGGAGACCAAGGAACACAGATAGACTAACAAATATGTCCATGGCAATGACCACCTTAAACGTGTTTCACCAAAAAAATCATTTTTGTGAGACTACATATTGATTTTTTTGTTTTCTTTACAGAAAAATGAGAATGTTCACATCAAAGGTTACAAAGAAGAGATCGCCAATCTGAAGGGACACTTGGTAGAAATGAAAGCCACTGAAGTGCAGCTAAAGAACAGCATTAACCGTGTTAATGAACTTGAAGCCAGAGTTGTTAAACTTACAGAGGAGTTAGAGGTAAGTTTAACTAATGTAAAATTTTCAGAGGGGCAAAATGAAAACATGTACAGGTTGAATCTCTTTAATTTTAATTTGGTAGCCTTGGGACCTGGCCTTTGTCAGACCACAGAAAGTGCTGGAAAACAGAAATTGACCCCTAAGGGAACCCCCTATGTAAACAAATTCCTGACCCCTAGTCTTGCTGGCTCATTTTACATACATATTGCTGTGTTATCAAAGGTAGAACAAAGCTTAGAATAGGAAATGATACAACCATCAAATCTTTGAAACAAGATTTTTGTTGTTACATCAGTTTACATCAGAAGTTTCCCCAGATGGGGGCTCCTCAATATCTTGAGCAAGGGTTTTTCATGGCATACAACGTAAATACAGGGCAGATTCATTAGCATTATACTCTTGTTCCGGGGCTACGTTTTCCACTTCCCTAACCGTTCAGATTCATCCACAAACATTGTCACATCTTTGTGATGAGTAGTTAATGTGAAGAAAGACCATAGGTTGGTAGTTGGCTTTGGATGACTTTTGTTACTATTTTTGATTCATTGGTATTTTCAAGGCAGCCAGCCTGCGCTGCGTCATTCCCATGCAGGCAGCCGGCTCATACAATCTCTCTCTTGTCTTGTACATATAGCTGTTGGTTGTTTAATAGAGAACTGAAGTTTTTATCAGTTCTTGTAATACAACCTCACACTACAAGCTTCTGTGTCAGCACTTCACTTTTTTCGGCACACTCTATGTGCAGAAATTCCATGTTTCCATTCAAACTTGTGTAACCATCCTTGCAAATACTCACATAGTCTACCTTTAGTTCTTTGTGAAAAATTCTGGCCTGGTTGATAAGAATCTCCCCAGAAATGCTTACACCCTCATTACGTTGGAGCTTAAACCACTTTACAAGTGCAGTCTAATTTTGTACTTCTGGCACCTGTCAGTGTTTTCTGAAACTTTATATTCAGCAAAAAACTGAATATGAGAAATTAATAAGAATGTCAATTAGCTCGGCTGCAGTGTAAAGTGATTTTGGCACTTTAGCACTGCTGACATTGCCTCCCTGGTGGCAGATCCACAGACTAATGACAGCAGATTCAAAATGTGCCAGACCATGGGAGTTACCAGACCACAGAGCACCGAATTAGAGAAGTTTAACCTGTACAGTGAAACATTATAGTATATTAATAAGGAATATGGACATGAGATTATTTATTTATTTTTGATGTTGTAGATGGAGCGAGATGAGAAGATGGATGTGTTGACTGAGAAGGAGCGTGCAGAAAAAGAGAATCGGGAATTGGTAGAAAAACTCAATGCAGAAAATGCACGGTTAACAGAAGAACTGTCAGTTGCTCAAAGAGAGGAATCAAAGAGAGAAGCAGAAGGTAAGATTCAAGAATATATATGTAGTGTTATTTATGATTGTATGGGTCAAGGTTACACTTTTCATGTTAAAGCCCTGTTTTTGCAGACATCTTGTCCAGAATTTTGTCTAGATATCTAATTTGGTAAGAAATAATGTATCAGAGATTAGCGAGACTGAATCTTACACAAAACAGTTATGTGACAGTTTCTGTCTTTAGCATGTAGAGTTGTAGGTGTAAAGTTTTTTGTTCACTGTCTCAGTCACTGAGAAATTATATAATGTTTTATGCATGGGTAGAATTACTGGCAGTTTCTCACTCTTGCTTTTCTCAGCAAAATTGTTATTTTGGTCCTTATATGAAAGAAGATTTTTACATTCTGATGTATGAAGAGTTTTTTATGGTAAATCTATGTTGCATGCAAAGCAAAAAAGAAAGAAGCTCTTTTATGTGAAAGACTTTGTTTCTTTTCCTTTGACACTTTAGACGGATTAAGGATGTGTGTGTGTGTGTGTTTGATGTTCTGGAGGCTTTGTGTACCTCATTCACTCCATTAGATTGGAAATGGAGTAATGATAACAGATAGATAATAATCTCTTGTCAAAAGAGATGCTGTGGTTTCAGGAAAATAGAAAATGATGTGTATGAAAGAAGTTGGGAAAGTAAATAAGCTTTGAAAAAGAGGCCTGCCTCCATAGATACCAAGAGAGATTGAGTAAAGTGTGGCATAGGGCGTGAGTCCATGAGCCAAGTGGTGTGGAACAGGAAAGAAAGGTATTTGGTGAAGCATTGCTTATATGTTTGAGTGAAGTGTGTGGCATCCAGGAGGTTGAATGAAGATATATGAGAAAGGTTAATGAATGGTGAGATTTGGAAGTTGATTTGCCAATGACAAGAAAAAGAAAGGTGTATGAATGGTATGTGCTCAAATGAAATATGACTGATTAGAAGTGCTGTAGAAAGTAGCAGGAGGTAAAGAGAAAGGTACAAGAGCTGAAAAGTAGGCCATATTTGACATGAGTATAGAGAGCATTGATGAATGGCAAAGGGAATGAGAAAGTGTTTTGGGAGGTAAATAATGTAAGGAAAACATATACACATATACATTTCTTTGCATACTTGTTTGCCATTTCCCGCATTTGTGAGGTAGCACTGGGAACAGACAGAGGAGCCTCATTTGCCCACATCTAGGCTAGCTTTCATGTATAATGCACTGAAACCATGGCCCTCTATCCATAGTCAAATCCTGCCAACCTTTCACTTGGTTTCCCTTGGCAGCATGTTGCCCCCCTTTACACTGAACCCATACACTTCACTCTGTCCCACCTATGAATTTCACCTTCCTGCATGTTTGGGCCTCAAGTACTCAAAGCATCTTTAGCTCCCTCACTCTTCAGTTCCTGCTTACCTTTGTTCCCTCCATTTCTAACATGTATCCTTTCTTAGTCATCCTCTGTCTCATTCTTTCCATATTTTAAGACCATTTCAACACACTCTCTTCAGCTCATTTTTTCATAATCCTCTTACTTCCATACCTCTCTCTTACCATGTAATTTCTTATTCAATCAACCCTTCTCACACCAAATGTTGTCCTCAGGCATTTCATTTCCAACTTATCCAACCCTTCTGAACTTTTTCATCAAGGGCCCATGCCCTGCATCCATACAACAGCAACAGGATTACTATACCATCAAACATACCCATCTTTACCCCCACAGAGAGTGAACTTTCCTTACAATTGCTCCTCTACTTGCCAAGTATCTAAGCCTTCTCCTCCACTGTATGGCTCTCTTCATTTCCCTTGGTTGTATCTGCTACCATGTCCACTTCTCAAGAGATGAGGAGACTGCTATTGGTTGATTTGGATTTTTAATGTATGTTTGGGTCATGGTGAGGTGCTTGAGGATTGGCATAATTTCTTAATAATGCCTTTGTTTAAAGGCAAAGGGGTCAAAAGTGAAAGTTCAGATTACAGAGACATAAGTTTATTGAGTGGACCTGCTGATTGTAATGGAAGAATGGTGATTGAGAGGTTAGTGGCTTGCACAGAGCTTCAGATCAGAGAGGAACAGTGTGGCTTCAAGTGTAGTAGAGTATGAGTAGATCAAGTGTTTGCTTTGAAAAATTTGTGCAAGAAATATTTGGGAGAAATAGAGGGATTTGTACTTGGCATATATGGATTAGAGAAAGCATGTGATAGGGTTGATAGAGATGCACTGCAGTAGGTGCTACAAATCTGTGATATGGCTGTTTAATTTGTTATGATTAGGGAGGTGAGGGAGATGAATGTGAGGGTCTTAGAGAGAGGAGCAGGTCTCCAATCTGTCAGTGGTGTGGGGGCTTGGGAAGTGAGTCAGTTATTGTTTTGCTGATTTCTGTGCTGGTGGCATATTTGAATGAAAAACTGCTGTTTTGTTTCTGAGATTGAGTGTTTGAAAGGAGAAAGTTGAGAGTAAATATGAACAAAAGCAAGGTTATTATGTTCAGCAGTGGAGGCAAATAGGTTAGTTGGGATGTGATTTTGAATGAAGAAAACTTGGAGAAAGTGAAGTGTTCTAGATGCCTTGGAGTGGACATGACAGGGAATGGAGCATGGTTGCTGAAGCGAGTCATAGGATAGGTGTAGGGGCAAAGAAATTAGGGAGTAGATGAAATGGAAATATTTTGCTGGTAGAGATGGTGCAGATTCATTGTACATAATGAAAAGATATTAAGAAACTTTTATTTAAGTGTGGAAGATCTTGTTTTTTTTTTACTCACTAGGCATGGTTTTAGGATATGTAGAAATGATTTCATAGGTTGTATGTTCTCAACCATTCTCAGGAGATGGGAATAAAGTTAATGATGATGAATAGAGATATAAAGAATCCAATCCATGCAGTGTATTTCCTTGCTCACTTCACATTCTTGTTATCTATTTATTATTTGTTTAGCAACACCTCCAGTACTAAAGTTAACATCTATTCTTTTTTGTCAGAATTACTCCGGCGTAAATTTGAGGCAGAAAAGCAGCAGCTATTTATGGAAAATGCCGATGAGAAATTAGCATATCAAAGATTACTGAAGGAATTCAATCGGTTAGAACAGAAGAATGATCTTCTAGAAGAGCAGCTAGCAAAGCACAAGGGGAATAATGCTCATAAGGTGAGAAAACTACCAAGATGTATTATACTAGAGCCTAAACCTATATAACTGGTAATTTTGTATTTTACATTACCATTAGTATTGATTTTATTTGGAAAAATGTTGATAGTTTGAATAGTTCAGTAATTTAGTTATGATGTTGTGATAAAAGATTTACTCTCATAGTATGATGTGAAAATCTGTCCTTGATTAACATTAGCAAGCTATGGTGTTGATATCAGCTCAAGAAATTATTTTAGAATTGAGGAAAACATATTTCTGAAAATATTTTCAACATTTCACAGAGAACAGCTAGTAATGTGAGTAACCTTAGTGGTGCCAGTGATGCCCCCACTGAACTTGTACGTGATGATGCATCTGAATTCAGTTCCATTATAGGGGATGATGTAAGTAATATTATCAAAGATCTGTGTTATATTCATATTTTATTTTTGAAAACTGACTGGCTGTAGTTTTTAGCTTTGATTCTGCTTTTTTTTTATTTTTCCATTTTAGAATATAAAGCATGAATGGGGTACATGTTCCTTAAAATTTTGCATATTAGAATGTGCTGTTAATCAGTTGGTCCTGTTGCTAGGGGGTTACAAGTCTTTAGCTTCTATATTTTTTTTATTCTGTACTATGAATATTTAAGAGTTTGAATATTTGATAGAGCTTTTCATTTCTGTTTGCCTTGATTCAAAAGAATGCACACTGTAAGATGTAAGTCCATAGTGTGCAGTAAAACAGAAAATTTTGATTTGCATTCAAGAGGTACTGTACTTATCTCTTCTAAATAAGTATGTGATACAGTGTAGTAAATTGGTATGGATGAATATCAAGCTATTGTGAATTTAGCCTATGTTGTAACTCTTGTGATACCACATCTTTGTTAATCATTTTAGCGGCAAGTCAATTCTACCATTTTGGTTGAATGTGAAGTTTACATCTGTATCTTGTTCAGGCTTATGGTAGGGATGAAATAGAGAATAGATAAGAAAGAGAAAGCAAAGGATTTTCTTGAACAATTACACTGGAGATATATGGCTGTCCCTTGTGACTGCACAGGGGAGCAGTTTCATATAGCATTTTGGCAGGGTTTTTTTTTCAGATTCTTTATTCTAATCTCATCTTCATTGTTTCTTTAACAATTTTTGCAGTGCATCCTAGCATTTCTCATGTGTTGCTTAATCTTTGATAGTGTGTTTCCTGAAAATTAGCTTTTCAGTAGTGTTCTTAGATTATTTTTAACTGCTCAGGGAAATTTAACCCAGTCCATGCAGCTATGGAACTCCACCCCTCTCCCAGCATGTCTAGGAGAACAAAAAATGATATTCCAGATTTTGAAAGATAATCCATAGAAAATATAGAAGAAATGCACCCAAACAGTCATGAAACTATAAAACACAAATGGAGACTAATTATGATATTGCCAATACACTGTTTAAACAGTTATAAACTCACCCCTGGTGAAGAAAGGGGAGGTAATATTGCACAGTTGTTTACATTCTAACTACTTACGAACAAACCAGAATGTCTAAAGGCCTAAGGTGGCCCATACACTCCTCTGCACAACCAGGAATATAGAATATACCTAAACAGCTGTGAAACTATGTAAAAACAAACAAAAACTACCCTAAAATGTTGCTGTTCCCAGGTGGTGGTGGAGGGCAGAAACATTAATGCAGTAAATCACTAAACGTAACGTGCTTTTTCAAAAGAACTGTTATAGTTATATGCTCTCAGCATGTTTATATTATTCCCTACAGCACTTTATGCACAATGTATAAACCTGCTACATCTCATCGAATTCTTATGTCAAGAGCTGGTGAAACTTGAGTGACAGAGCACAAGATGCAATTACTACCCCAAACAAATTATGAATGAGATCATTTTCCTTTATAAAAGTGGATGTATCATGGCCCTTGTTAATGTACAGTTACCATAGCAACCCCATGGCTTACTTTTTAATCCTTAAAGGATTATTCCTGCAAAATATGTGGATGCCAGAATAAACAAATCTCACAACAGTTGTGGGCTGAAGTTTCCTGCCCTCCTTTGAAGAATCCCACTCTTTCTTTTCTGAAAAGAGAAACTTATGGATGCAAGAGGTCATCCCAACTCAAACTAGTATGTGGATGTATCCATGTGGCATGGGTTTATAGAGATGATCATGATGGGAAGATAATGCACATTCTCCCAACTTTGGTTCTCACCTTAATATGCAGAGTAAACAGATAATATTGAATGTGATCCAATTGTTGAAAGCAGCCAACTATGATTTATACATGTCAGGAGATCAGGAAAAGTGATTTTTTTTTATGTACTATTAAAGGAAGACTCAGTTTCCAAGCACAAACCTGGTTTAAATGGCAGGAGTGTATGAAGATTTAAAAGACCTTAGCAACACCAAGGTGTAAGTGTTTGTGGCAGTGTTTAAATGGCATGCTAAAAATTTGCCATCTGTGGGAGATGAATTTGAGATAAGTGCCTCCTAAAAAGGACAAAAAGTGTCAATTTTATGACTG
>JAUUDZ010369994.1:0-15721 GCA_032361705.1 Panulirus versicolor | reverse complement strand
ATCACTACTCCTTAAGCAGGAGTTGTAGGAGTGTGTGAAAGAGTGTAAGGAATCAAATTCCAAAACTGCTGTGGGTAGAAATAAAAGAGGATGGCAAGAGATGGGTGATTGTCAGTACTTATGCACGCATGGAATGATGTGGTATACAGTGGTCGACGTGCTTGTCAATGGACTGAAAAAGGGAAGGTGAAACGGCCAGCAGAAATCATGGAAAGGTCTGTATGTATGCATCCTTGCCTAAACCAGGTCCACGATTTATCAACCAACCCCTAAGGGAGGATGAACAGCTGAGTTGACAGTGGACCAAATGTCACAACCAAGATTCAAACCTACATGACCAACCCTGTGTTGCCCATAAGTGAATCACAGTCAGCACTACTAAATGCTACACTACAGAGGTCCATGTAGTTTACTGAATATGACAATGTAGTGAAGATAATCTTTGACGGGCCAAAGAAGCTAGTGTACATAAATGTACTATGCAGGCTCTCTAATAGATATATTCCATTGAAATCATAAGAAAAAATAAAGGAGTGAGTTACCTGCTAACACCATAATCATTTCTAATGGTATAAAAATAGTTTACATTGTAAGGTATAATCCTGTAGCCTAAGTATTGCCTATTACTTAATAAGAACTTAATGTAATGAAATAAATCTTTCATAAAACAAATAACACATTCAGATTTTGTAACTTACCTCACTTTCTTTTTATTGTCAGAATACATTTCCGAATGTGAAGCATGATTATACTTAATAAATCAATAGAATAAGTAAATAATACATATAGCAAATAGTGAGAGCACGTATATAAAACATACATATAAAAAAGGGGCACAGAAATTAAGTTTTACAAACAAATTATGAGTACAACAAAATCAAATTTGGTTAGAAATATGAAGAAGCATATGTAATCATATGTACAGCAAAAAGAACTGACATCACTAATGAGGTAAAAACAGTCAACAGGCTTTAATATACTACCATCATGATATATCCTTTAATACGATTATCAAAAAGCTGCAAATATCAGGACATTAATATTAGCTTTTTAGCAGTTCAATGTAGGGTTGACATATCATAATTCTAAAGGGTTTTGTAGAAGGAAAACAAGGCAAATAATTCTATACATCATATACACTCTCCAATACATTTTTGCAAGAAACAATGCCATCTAAAAAGCACTTACAAAAAGAGTTACAGTTGTACATCTTTAACTTGAATTATTACTTATAGCCCATAGCCTCTGAATAAGTTCAGAGCACTACAAAGCTCCCATAAAAAAATATTTGCTTGAAAACTGTAAACTCATCTGCCAAACTTGAAGCTACAGTTATGCTTTCATTGGCAGAACTACAACACATTTTGCTATTGCAATTAATTTCCAAATCTTTCACTACATACCATCAGCAGTTATGCAATGAATCTACATAGTTGAGTGTCAAGTTCATGATGTTGAATTCCTTCACACTGAAGAGTGTATACTACAAGGAAGAGGTCATACATGCAGGTACATGGACACCAATTATTTACAATAACAATTTCCTATACCTGAACTTTTGCTGACTGCGCAAGATTCTGTGTATAAAAGAATGCACTGTGAAAGCAACATGTGCCAATCTATGATAATTAGAACATTAAGAAAATATACTATGTGCAATACATCACTTGTAAATTCACTTTAACTCCTATCTGAAGCCAGTGTAACAACACTGAGATCAAAAACATGCCTTAAATAAAGCAGTTGTACTTGTATACTATGCATTAAATCAATCTGAATCTATATAATTGGATGTGTCTGCAAAACATAAATAAAGAAATGCAAAATATCCTTTAAATCACCAATAAAACTTATTCTAAGGACTTTTCAAAACTATTCAGATTACTATCTATCAAAAGAATTTTGAAAACTAAGTAAGAAATGCTTAAAAAATATTGTAACTACCAATAAGTACAAGTTAAGCAGGATATCAATTTGGTAACAAAAGTCAAAATATCCAATTCAGAAAAGAAAAGAGGAGCAATCAAATACATAAAATATTGATAGGAATTCAAGCAATATCAAATAATTCAGTCATTACCAAATAAGCTGTTTTCTGAGTCTGATGGCAAGCTGAGGGCATTATACCTTAATGTTCTCCCAAACATCGTTTGAACAAAGTTGTAACAAAAAAAAATCCATCACCATAGAATGATATTCAAGATTTATTCTGCTGCATTATCTCACCACAAAATACCAGAATCCAAACTAAAACTGATAAGTGTAGCTAATCAAAATACTCATGTTTGGCACTTTTATATCAACTTAAGCACTCTAAAGGAAGCTCTAAAGAGAATGTCCTCCAAAAGCAGCCTTTCCAAAGGTGCCTTTTCACTTCTGGCATAACCACAAGCAGGTGGAGTCCCATAATGCCTGGCTTCTGCTGGGAAATGTTTTGCCTACACCATGTCAGTCACTAAAAATATAAATATGTCATAGCAAAATAATGATAAATTTGTTTCCACCCACTGGCAAATACATTTTGATTTATATTCCACAAACCAGCAATTGGCTTCCAATCAAGAGCTGTTGCAATGAGTGGTTGCCCTTACCCCCGTTGTCATGGTTTCTCCTCTTTCCACAGTGAGTAAAAATTTCGGTATGTTTGCAAAGACATACTGGGTGTAAGACTATCATTCTGGATGTGAAATTAGATGTGTTTAGGAAGTTCAATGATGGTCACAGTAAAGTCAAGTCCAAGGGTCTTCCTTACTCAACTGTAGTAACTACATTTTATGGAAATATAAAGGTAAAATACAATCTAGTTCTCTGTTTGCCATTTCTTTAACAGCTAAACAAGTGTGCAAGAAATGGAGTGATGTGATGGTGAAAATGAAAAATTTTCAGAGCATCTGGATAGAAGATCAGAATCAAAGGAACACGCCAATAATAGCATTGGTTTATCAAAAAGAAGGCCATATAATTCTATAATCACTTGAAGAGTAAATCATGCAAGACAAGTCTGGGGAACATTTTTTTTTTGTAAAAGAAAAGGGTCATTTGTGAGGTTCAAAAAGCATTTAGATTTCCATAATATCCTCATGAGTGGGGAGGTACCAGTATTGATATTAGAGCAGCACAATTGTACCCAGAGCCTTTAAAGAAAATAATTGAGGAATAAGGATACATGCCTCAATAAGCAGTAACACAGATAAAACAGGGTTATTCACTACCATGAAAGAAAAGAGTGCTCCATGGTTTAAGGCAGCCAAAGATTGTTTTTTTGCTCTCGAGAGCTGGCTGCTTATGTGCCTCCACCATTAGCCAGTCCATGAAATAATCGGCAAGCTGCTGCACCACATGACTACTGTGAGGCCGTTGGCAATTCAAGGGTTGGCCATTTTGATAACTGTTTCTTTCCCTACACCTCAAAGCTTTGGAACTCTCTATTGTCTCATGTCTTTCTCAATAACTATGACCAGACACATTTCAAAAGACAGGTTTTTCACTTTCTCAAAGTCTGTAAATACTTTCCCTTGTCTTTTCTTTTTCCCTTCCATAATCCTCTCTGTATTTCAATCAAAGCACGGCCTTGATGTGGACTTCTATTTGTGGCTAGAGCCTTCAACATACAACTCCACCACTAAGTGAAGGAAAGCTGTACACATTTTTTTTGTGAACTATAAAATCATTGGGCTTTATTCCATTCAATGTATCAAGCTGTGTGAGAAAAAATGAACAAATAGTATTCATCATCATCATAAAGCATTCAGGTAGAGTAGAGACAGAAAAGATGCAGGATCTGGATGAAAGGATTACTAGACTACCCAAAATCAATGGTTTTCTGGCACCTCCAAGTGAAATTTCTGCACAGCATGATACATCTGGACTTGCTAAATGGCCTCCTTCTGAAGAAGACACACCTGAATCTGTTGATGGGCCTCTGTCTCAGGTTGTGGGTACACAAGGTGAACCTGCTCACAGGCCTCCTCCTGAAGATGACACATTTGGTGGTGTTGATGGGCCTCTCCATGACACTGCTGTTATATCATGAGGACCAAACAGAGTGAACATTGAAATGAAGTAGCCAGGTTTCATGTCAGTTATTGTATGTAGCCCAAACTGCCGACAGTGCAAATGCTGGTGTACTGGGCCAGAAAAGGAAGTGAGTTACTATACAAAACACTTGAAAAACAATGAAAAATGGATTTATCACATGTCAAGGATGGCAGTGGCTGTACTATGGACATGCTTATTCACGCATAACCCAATGGTGAGGAGATTCAGCTAAGTGGCTGTGTGACTAAAAAATCATTAGTCAAGTGTACTGCTTTGAAAGCAAGGTATTTGGTACTGCCAGTAATTCATTTGCGAGTGCAAGTTTGAGTGACTAGAAGTACAGCAATGAAAGGCTGTCAGCACTTATAGATGAGGCCAAGCAATCAAAAATAAATGGCCACAGTGACTATGCCATTATGAACCAAACTGTTCAGCTATCACTCTACCGACAAAACATAGTGAACCATCCAGTTAGTGTGACAGCATTTCTTGTAAAGCAAAGGCAGGTTCTCAGATGTGATAACCAAAAGATTGAATTTCTACACATTCACACTATAACCAACAAAGGCAAGGAGCATATGTTATTTGATGCCAAAAAATATGTGTGGGGAGCTCATTCAGATCATGGGCAAATTATGGGCAAAAAATTTGTAAAAGTTCTTGATTGACTAGGTTAAAATGGCAAAATACTCTCCATCATCTTTAAATTCATGTGAATACAATGTTCAAATTGATGGCCTTAGTGTCATTCCACAATGACCTGAAGGAAATCAGTCCATGGAATACCTTGCAGCTTTTCTAGTCCAACAAGGTACTAGTAAGATGAACTGACATGCATTTGTGACATTTCTTAAAGCTGTTGAGCTCAACATACCGAAATGCCATAACCAAATCTACGATGGAGCACATAACATGCTCAATCACCACAATGGCATGCAAGCTAAAATAGTCAAGCTGGACAAAATAATAAAGTATGTGCCTTGCATTGGACATTCATTAAGCCTAATAGGTAAAGATGCTACAAATTCATGCATAAAGATTGCAACATTTATGACTTTGTACATGTACTGTATGTTTACTGGTCCAACTGGGCAATATGAAAAAGAGAAATACCAATTTGAAGAAAAGATCTTTCCTTTTCAATGCCACAGAAACAGGGTAACAAATGTTGGTCATGCAGTGCAGATGCTTGTCAAGCACTAGTCAACAGCTATGATAATATAAATGACATATTGCAAAAAATGTATGCAATCAGTCTTGAAAAGCACAGCTCTGCATGAAGACTGTTTGTTCAAATGAGTAAATTTCAGTGCAATCTTTGCAAAATTCTAGAATCTTATGTTGAAGCAATTCAAAACCAGCAGTAAAACTTTACAGTAATGTGGTTGGTGTTATGTAGTCACTTAAAGATATTGTTCAGCAACATTATAAGTGAGGAATCTAAAGAAACTGGCAAGAGTCTTTCATAAAAGAAGAGTGTTGTAGCCCATCATCATGTGCATCACCAGCCACTTGACAATAGTCATAAAGAGGCTGAGACTGAGCTAACAACAAAAGGAGGCTATCTGCAATTAGGACTTTCAGCAATGTATCAACAGGCTTTTTATAAGCCTCAAATATTGGCTAACAGCCGACAGACAAGTATATGATGTTTGGATTCTTTATAAACTTTCCAATGATGGACCCTGATTCCATTACAATTGCTGCAATTGAGTCGTGAAACTTCTACAAGTATGATTTGGGTGTCAACAATGACTATAAGCTAATCTAATTTCAGTCATTCCCCTCATCTTTTTGGGTCAGAAAGACGACTGTAGCATGGAAAAATTCATGTAAAATGCTTTTTCTAACACAGAAACTGCTTTCAAGATCACTCACAGTAATGACCACAAACCATCCTGGTGAATGATCTTCAAATATAGAGCTGATTAAAAACTTGTTATGAATAACTATGAACCAAAGTCATCCCATAAATCTTACCAAAGCCAGTGCTGAATCAGACATACTTTGCAGCCTTGACTACAGGGACATTACGCAACCAACCAAAAATCATGCAAGGCATTGCTTTGAAATAAATAAATAATAAATCTAAATTTGTCAGATTCTTAACATTGGGAAAGTGAATACGGAAATACAAATTACGGGCCCATTCATGAAGTATGCCCAGGTGTTACAAGGCTCTGCCAGTAAGAGGCTACACCACATGAAAATCACCTTTGGGAGGCTGTATCACTGGAAGTACAGCCTCATTTACGAACTTCTCCCTCTAAGGAGTCTTTATTTTCCAGGCTGTATCATTGGGAGTACAGCCTCATCTATGAACTTCTTCCTCTCATAAGTCTATATTTCCCTGCTACTGGAAGTAGTGCAGTACTGGGCTACAGGAGCCTTTACAAATATCCTGGGTAACACCAGGTTTCTTTCATTGAAACTGGTCCTGGGGTAATTATAAATAAATTAAACCACCAATACTGTGGCTCTGGAAAAAATAAGAGTGTGATACCAAATTGAAGAGAAAGAAAGAGACCTAATATCTCCCCCCCATGAGCTTAAGCTGTCAGATGTATTGGCCCCAATTTCCCTTCTTTTGCTTACTCAGCACCACCAGGCCAATACAAAGTAGCTAAACAAATTTTCGTGTACATTCAAATCTGGACTTAAAAATTGCATCAGTTTCATTGGCATACTGACAGAAAGACATCAGGGGCTGTGAGCTTCACCTAAATGAAAGAAAACACTAAGACTTAGGGGTTTTGTTGCCCTCTAGATGTCAGAGGGAGGGGTATGATATCAGACTGACACTTCGGTACTGCTCACTTGGAGGTAGTCTATCAATAATTCATGCCAAGTGGATATTCATATCAACTAAACTGTCCTAACATAATGTAAAATTACATATAAATAATATTGCATAGTACTATTCTTACAGAAACAAAATAAATGTCAGGCAACAATGACTGGCTGATGTCATGCCACCTGTGATGCCTTATAATGCCAAGGGAGAATTTCTCTATTCACTGCCTAAGTAAATACAACTTTTTTCACCTTTCAAGTTGGATGGAGGGAAAGAGGATGCTACCCCTGTTTGCAGTGAAAGAGTTTCAAAGAGGGAATAAATATGAATGAATTTCAATGGGGGTGTGGGACATAATTCTTATGTAACTGTTTGCTGTCTGAGGGGACTACCAGAACTACTGCAAACTTAACTGTAATAAAAACATAGGTAATGGTTTCTTCAGTAGTACAGTTACAGAACACCAGAATGAACTACCATCAGATACTGTCAAAGAGATGACTATCAGCGCATACAAACACCATCAGACAAGCACTTTATCAATAATGACCATCATAGAGTATACCATGCCTCTTCAAGAAAGACAATATAAGATGGATGTATTTATACATCCAACCTATCTTTTTCTTATTTTATCTTTAGTCACTGCTATTGTCCTTCCACTCCAAACCATCCATACAGCTGTACTTATATCACACATTTCACATGCACCTAACAAATTTCCATGTCATTATGTTCTTTCTCTAACACAAGGTAATCCTTGATAACTATTTTCCTGTCTGCTGATGTGGTGATGGAAGTGATGAGTGGATAAAACCTCTCTACTTAACTGTCCTATCTCCATCTATATGCATTAGTAGTTTAAAATACCACTAATGTCCTCTAGCATATACCTCATCATATACTATTAGGTCTTCTGTTATCTGCCTCTCCCAAAATACTCCCATCTACTTCCTCTACACAGGTTATGTACTTTCCAAATGCTACATCTACATCAAGCAACAGGGTAAATCTTTGATTACATGACCAATGGAGGTTAACTGTTAGCAACCCATCTACTGTGGTTGCTCTAAGAACATCATCATTTTTTTTCCTTTTCTTTTTCTTTATCTCTCTTATCTTATGAATCAGTCCAAAAACAATGTTTAGGCAAAACATTTAAGCTTTAATATCTTCAACTCACCCAAACTAGGCTCAGAAAAGCTTGTCAGATCAGAAATGATTTTCTGCATCTAAAGCAAAAATCCTCCATGCAGAAGCTGCTTCAAGCAATTAGGACATCATACAGCTTCTAAATGTCCATATCAGACAAGCCATTTCCCACATATAAAGCAGGGTGGCTCATGCAGAATCTTCCCTAAACATTTCAGTCATTAGATATTTACAATACTATTAGAAATCAAATGCCCTTAAAAAAAATCTGCAGGTTGTTTAGGTTTTTACAAAAATAAAGCACTTCTCTTTCCCTTACATAAAAAATAACAAAATTAATGGAATGAAGAATGCAGGTGCTCTTACAAGTTAAGTAATTATGAAATATAAAAGGGAAGAATAAATAAGATTCTTGAAGGAACAAAAATACAAAGAAATAAGATACAAAAGTGATTGCAAGCCTGAAATGTCTTGCAAATAACTAAATGAAACTGCGAGACGTGACTTCAACTGGTAGCTAACAATAACAAAAACATGATAGAGATTTCACTTCTGAAAATTTAAAAGATTAATGTATTTATCTTATCAATGATCTACTCCTTTTGATGCAATGAAGTCATAAGGGATTCTTTTTTTAATCATAAGCCCTAATCAATTTTCCATAATCAAAAGGCTTATCTAGATATCTGCAAGATTTACAGAACACTAATTGTATTAACAGTCAGTGACATTAAAGGGCACTGATAAATACAACAAACCTTGAATGAATCTGACTGTTTGGTAACAAGAAAAGCTTACTGATCTATGGCCTACCTAATGCTCTCTCTCAATCTATGATAAATCTTATGCATCAAAACTTGCAAAACTAATAAAGAAAATACTATCAACTGACCTGAAGTACCTAACAGCATGCTTAAATCAAACCAAAGACAGAAAAAAACTGTCTTCAGCAGCACACCTAGTACACTTTTGTAAATAAAAGTAATTCTTTAAGCATGTGATCTTATTCACAAATTACCTTAGCAGACTGTGCTAAGTTCTGCGTGCGAGTGTCAATAATGTAACCACGTTTCTCCCGCGCTAGCACACTGTTTAACAGCCGCTCATCTTCCTTACACCGTCTGCCATTGGCTGTAATGAGAGGTTGCCCACTTCTAAGGAGAACAGCCTGAAATATAATGGCACCAACAATAATTACAAAAACTGATTATGAGATCCTGAATAAATTTCATTTCTCTTACAACTCGTCCAGTTACAAATATTACACTTAAACCAGTAAACATTTCAATCTCATGGTTACAAAATTCATTAGTAAACTGCATCTTTTCTACTACAGATACCCTGTCAGACAAGACACATTTGATACTGGCTGGCATCAGCCTGCTAAAGGGTTCCCACAGTGCATTTGTGTTCAAATCAACTATGTCCAAAGCAAAAGTAAAGAGGTTTCATTTGTCGTAATCCTAACCTAATGTGATGTTCAAAATCTTATCACAATCTTGCAAAAATTTCTTCACCTTCCTCTGATCACATGATGGTGGATATCCAATTATCAGTTTATTCCTAAATGCTGCTGATCTCAGTCTACTTGCCTACACCAATCCTGTAAGCCACATCCTCCCAAATGATACCCTCTATATTTTTCTACCACTGTCTAACTATGCCATCCAATTGCCATCTCCTTCCTTTTCTTATTTTCTCTCATGCCTTCTTACCCTCCTGCAAACAAGAGAAACTAATAGAATTTTATATATGGCAAACGAAAATGGGGCAAAAGAACAAATGAGGTCAGTGGGAAATCAATAGAAAAAGTGTTAATGATAATGAAACACATCTGAAAAGCGCTGTTTTCATAGTAAATATTTACTATATCACAGTACTGACAACAGCAATCCCAGTGTTAATAGTTCATGAAAAGCTCAAAAGCCTAACAAGGGAGATCATGGCTGTGGGTCTGTCAAGTCAATAAAGGAGCAGGACAAAGGCCAAAGTAGCAGACAAACCAGAAAGAGGGAAGTGGGTAATGACATTCAGTTACTATGTGTACTAGCAATTCTATTCTGTATGTACTTGAACATAAACATGAAATTCTATCTGTAAGTGGACAAACTGAAAAACAGTACAATTTTCACAATTCTAATAGCAATACAAATGTTTCTTACCGATCCTTCATGACGATATGCAAACACTGGGAAACGGCTGGCTTGACGGAAATTAGCAATTGCTATGAGGTCACTATCCTCAATATTCTTTGGGACCACAACAGCACTTGGATAAGATGGACATAACTGTAAAATGCACAAATATATTATTTCTCCTTCAAATCTTTGTTCATTAAAATGTGCTCCAAAGGCTGTCAAAATCTAAAGAACTGTCTGCACGTTGGGAAAATTCAAAAGGAGTTTCACCCATAATAATCATTAAGGCAATATGAAGTACCTTATAATCCTTGTTAACATATGATATTCTCCAATCATCCCCTGGCTGAACCAATCGGGAGAACTCAGACTCTGGCAAGAAAGTTGTCCACCCATCTTCTAAAACTGTGTACATGGCACGATAGAAGAATGGATACTGTAACATAGGATCCTCTGTAAAAAAAAAAAAAAAATATATCAAACTAGTGATATCATTCATTATTTTTACTTCTACACATGTCTGACAATACATTATAGAATCTCAATCTTTCATTACACAAATAAGCTTGCTACATCTTGTTTTACTATTCAAAAATACAAAACTCTACCCTTCTTCCTGTGCGATTAATTCTAATTCCTCCAATACCTGAAAAAAAATTCCTTTTATCACCAAATCTTTTCATTTAACACATCTCCCATATATTTCATCAATCTTCACCCAGTCCAATGCCTCATCCAAAACTCAACATCTTAATGCATGTCTACAGCTTATCTGAATAAGTTATGAGTAGGTTAATCCATTCATGGTAAAGATCACCAATCAGATAACACTAATCTCTTCCTGTTATCATAAATACACTGGCAACTGTCATACATATGATATCCCATGGTACTTCCTTCTTCATTACCCCATCCTTAAATACTGTTTTAACTTATCTAACCATTTTTATAGGGTCCATCAACTAAAATTACATTATAACATCCTCCTCAAACACAATTCCTTTTGATTTCAACCTTGTAAACTTAACCAAATGCTTCCATCATTGTCTCCATCTCATTAAAACTGTCCTTAGTAAACAGGGTCATCCTCCAATACTGACAACATACTATCCCATAAAAGCAACCTCTCAGTGCTGCAACACTCTTAGTTCTGGCTAAACCATGAAATTCTAAGATGGTAAGGAAAGTCATGTGTTATAAAAATAAGGTAGGTAAAGAGTCACAATGGTAAGGTGAGCCATGAATCATGGTAGTAAGGCGAGTCATGAGTTATGATGGTGCGGTGGATCATGAGTAATGATAACTAGGTGGGCCATGAATCATGGTCATGAGTGGGAAGTGGGGCAAGACACATGATGTCAAGGCAGGTCACAATTCACATAATTCACAACTAAATATAAAAATTTTCTATATTCTTATAATGTGATGATAATGATTATTTGTATGTACAAACTATACACTGTTAAAGATAAACAAGGAAAGACACCATCATATACATACCCACACGCAAGAGATCTTCTAAAGTGTCTACCACTTTTGCAAACTGATCTGCACCAATGACATCCAGCTGTAGAACACGAAGATCTTTACACTTCAGCCATAGTGTTCCTCCTGTCATTCCTTGTTGTCTCCTCTCTATTGCATCAATGTTGCTGTGTAGCAACTGTAATGACAGTTTAACAAAGATAAAAATTCACACTACCATAACCTGGAGAACTTTATATGAACCTAAATACAAGAGTGTACTTCAGTCAACCCACAGATAGAAAAGACAGATATTCTAATACTGGTCCCTGAGCTTCAAGAAGGTAATCAATGCAGAACTATCTATCTATAACTCTGATGCCTGTTCCCAACTGCAATTGCCTTAAGGGGGTGGCACTCGCCAAAATATTGATAATCACACATTCCATCAATTTCAGTGATACTACATTTTACAGTTTCTAACTCCATTCCAGTCATGGGGTGAATCAAGTGGATACAGCCTCTCATTTTTCCTATGTCCAATTACATAATCTATCTAAAGATGCAATTCACTGAAAGAATGCTTATCTGCTTATTAAGAAATTAAGTATTCTTAAAAACTGCATATGTGTGTAATAATATGATTTAAAAGATATAAAAAAAATCACATAAAAGGTCAGATCCAAATAAAAAATTCTCAAAACTTTCCCTAACTATTTCTTACTGTCAATATGCCATATTTCAATGCAATACTAATCTTCTTATAAGAAGTTTTCAAAGAGGTTCTCCTATAACTAAATAATTCATGAGACCGAACCTGGTCAAATACTCATGATGCTTCAGTCATAGTTATAAATTATCAAAATATAGAAAACAAACAAGAAAGTAACATAATACTTAAGATAAAAACTGGTGATACAGAATCTATTATTACATCCAAATTTGAAGACAAACTAAATATATAGTACTTTAGACTTTATCTCTAAAGTTTTGCACCTAAATAGGAAAATACATTTAATAGCATCACTCAGATTTACCCATAATTCTTCTGGTTCCTCTCCATGTGCCGAAACAATCATATGATGTCCAGTGATACAGAGAGTACCATCAAGTACAGAAAAGTGAGGTCGGTGCAACATCACCCGATCACAGCGTGATATACGAATTAGTTCTGCAAACTCCATTTTTACTGTAATGAATAAGAATCAATAAGAATCATGGAAATTTTGATAAGAAAAAGTTGCTACATTAAATTTCATTCAGTATCATCATGCATTCATATGTTCAATCATGTGTAATAAGGAGCTACAGAATCCCTAGGCAAATATATGAGCCATATAATGAGTGGCCATCTACATAGTGAACCAGTATGGAACACACAGTCAGGTCAGTGGATTAACTGGCTAAACTAAACATAAACATTTTTTTGACACACACACACACACAACACACACACACACACACACAAATATAAGCATTCATGCACACATACCTATTTACAAGAAAGAAGATCAGGAAGAGGTAATGAACTCAAAATTGATATCACTGACAGAAAGAAGAAATTTCTTAGGTAAGAGACAATGTTTCAGGCAAAGGAAGTCATGCAAAACAAACCACTTAGATATCCATGAGAGACTGATCTCAGAATCAGAAAAAAGAAAAGGCTGGGTGGATTGTTTGTATCTGGAATGCCAAAAAGCATCTGACCATGTATTGCATGGAAGACTGATTAAGAAGTTGAATCACCACGCAGGAATAAAGGGAAGATCCCTTCAAAGGATATTAGATTTTCTTAATGGAAGGTTTTTCTGTACCAATACCTACTGTGATTGCCTTTGGGTTGATGCCTGTGATCTGAGTAATATCAGCCAATAGCTGCTGGTTCTGAGTGGGCTGATAACGTCATCCAGGGGTGATCACTGACATCCTGAAGGCATAACCGAAACAAGCAAACTGCCATGATCACTGATAACTGATTAGCAAAGATTGAGGTAGGGCAGTGCTTCATCACTGGAAACAGCAAGGATCATACCTAAATTTGCCTTCGAAGTCTTCTATCTATCTAAGCACCAGAGTTGGGTCGCTGGTCAACCAACCTGTTAAAAGCCATGGCTGACTGGCCCACATACCCTCTACAGGGTAGATAGTTTGGTAAACTTTGTAAATACTAATACAAGACCTTAAATTTCTCCAATATGCATCCTGTAGTGTTTCTGATGGCTGCAGGCAATACGTTGAATGGTCTTGAGCCCTGGATTTCCAAAGTATTTTTTTATTCCTGTGCTTATAGCATCTTTACATTTTAAGATAACTATTTTACAGTCTTCCATATCTGTCGAGCCAACAGGGAGCTTTAATGAGGTAGCTACCACCATTAAGTTCATGAAGTTGTACATTAAACAGTCCAATATATTTCACTATTTTCTACTTCTAACGGCTCAACTTTAACCTCCTTAAATGAGGTAACTTTCTTTAAATCTAAATGCTATATTTTTTCATCTGGTTTGTCTTCCATATGGGCTATGTTAGAAGTTTCTAATTTTGTGTAGATTCATTTTCTATCCCCATTTTCCCTGTTTCAAAGTCCAGTCCAGTCTGTAATGTCTTTCACTGAATGATCTAACTGTCTTCTACTCCCTAGTTCAAAATGTAAAGGTGTCATTCCTGTAACTTTTTCACATCTCAGCCTTATATTAGTGTGTTAACTACAAAAATCAAAGACATATGTCAGCTATCTCTCACTTTTCTCAAAATCAACACCATATTCTTTTCATAATTTTCAAAAACCTGCCAACTCTCTAAGGAAGGAGGATTTATCATTGCAACATTAACTGCAGTGTGCATTCAATTTCTTGGCTTTAATGTTTCATACCTTGATAAATAACCCTACAAATACCACAATTGGTAAAAGTCTAGTCAAGCATCATTATTGGTTTTGTAGCCCTAGTGATACGTTTCATGACTTTCAAGAGTTGTAGAGCAGAATTAGGAGCATCTATTTTAACGAATATCATTAAATAAGGCGATATTAATAAGTCACATATACCAGGAAAATGTAAGATTAATTAAATTAAATGCGAGTAAAACACTAGCACGAACAACAGTTTAATCTGCCGATGGGGACTACACGGTTACTCAATCTTTTGCCTGTTTGTTGACGATGATCAGCAACTGTCCAATGCTCATTTAATTGGCATGAATGGTATATTTTGGCCAAAATATGAAACAATAAGATAAATCTGAACAGATACGGAAGTTTGGTGAGGTTTTCACAAGTTTTACTGAATTTCACGAGTGTGTTACGTATCCTTATATCAATGTACTCCATACTTTCCCTAATGTACATAACTTTACCAACTTTTGCCTTACTCAATATCATTCAGTAAACTGTTCTAAATAATGCTCCATAACTGTTATGGTATTTTCTAAACATTCCACAAGCATTACATAAGAAAATCACTAATTATCCAAAGCTACTGGTGATAAAAAGAGATAAAACAGAATAATTACCCCATAAATTTCCAAAAATCCTGATTTCATGGTACAATTTTGCCGATATTTCTCCATGAGGTCAACGGACGAGAATCATACGTGGCTAGCATTGCTCAAGGCAATGCCAAAAAATGACAAAATAACATCCAGCAGGCTAATGAGAGCTTAGGGTACACACTTCCTATATAACTTGCTCTCGCTGAAACCACTTTCAAAGAAATGATTCTGACCAGAGCGGGGGTGGGAACGCGAACTGAGCCGCTATATTAGCCAGCGGGTGGCAAACATCGCTACCAAACTGATGTACAATGTTAGTGCTTACCAAAAGGAGGTAAATGGTGGATAAATGTTGGGTTACAGAACACACTGAGGCCAAAATATGACTTGGTATCGCACAATTGTGTCACTTTGTTTACCTCAGCGGCCCACGAGCCTCGCCCACCTGACACAACAGCTGATTATTGACACTCGATGGAATTTTTACCATTATTATCTTCTAATAAACATTCCGTGTCTTTTTCTTCTTATGAATAGTAAGTATATGTAAAACAAGGTAGATGTCCACTTATAAATGAGTCATTCTAAATTCCTACATGAAGTTTTATGTATTTATGTACCCATATCTGTGATTACTATTTGTATG
>JAUUDZ010369883.1:0-15721 GCA_032361705.1 Panulirus versicolor | reverse complement strand
TTCACACTCAGTCTCTAGCTGTCATGTAATAATGCACCGAAACCACAGCTTCCTTTCCACATCCAGGCCCCACAGAAACTTTCCATGGTTTACCCCAGACGCTTCACATGCCCTTCTTCTAAATAAGAATATATGGATTCAGTAATGAATGGGAAATAACGGAAAATAAACTAATTAGCAAAATATCATTTGAAAGTTGCTTGTGTATTGTGTATTTAGACTTCCATCCTACACACAGGATTATTATTTATGCCTGTTGCTTCTGTCATTGATTTTGTTAATGTTAGATGAAAAAAGATATGAAAAGTGCGTTCACCATGCCGAAGATAAGTACATTGCAATATAGTTTTAATGTAATATCTGAGTATTTCAAATTGTGCGGGGATGCCACCAATATCATATGATCTTAATTTTATGTATTCGAGCAGGCAAACATGTAGGCTGGTTTACAATTCATCTATCGCCTGAAGTAGTAGAAAGATCCCTCATAATCAAGGGGGCTTCATTACTGAACACTGAAAGCATGTAAAAGCTGGTTTTGGGTCAGGAAAAATAGCGAAAGATAGGAATACAATGTGCATATTTCTGAGATGGCATGTTCTTGTGAAATTTGGTGATACATTGATACATAGTATGTGTAGAGGGATCAAATAACACTCCCAATTTCAATTGAATTGATGCTACTGAGACAGTATGTACCTGACCCTCCCCAAAATTTAAATTATGGGAATGAGAGTAAATGTCATAGACGAACTAAAAGGCCATCTACCTTGTTCGCTAGCAATATCTTGCGTCCGGCATTTTGTTCGCCCGGGTGATGGTCGCCGTCTGTTCGCTGACGGGACAACACACACCGTATCAACAGAGGGTCGTCCACTCCTCGAGCAACAACTGAATTAAGAGTTTTAGATCATCACTTGACTATCAGAAGAATATATACATTGATTATTAACCATGCCTTACGCCAACCAGCCCTCGTTGAATCTGATGGAACTGACGGAGGAGAACATAAAGTTCTCCATCGAGGATACAGATCTAAGGTACAGATGGTCGTAGCTATCTCGGCCATGGTGGTATATTTGATGAATTTGGTCATTGAAACACCAGTCCTGCCTGTGCTGTAAGGGTGTACCGTAAATTGCAAAGAGAAGCTTGTAAAGACCTTCAGGGCTAAGTGCTTTTCACCCAACTGTTGCAGTTATTTTTCCGAGGGGAAATTTGATAGTTGACCTTCACCTTGTTATTCCTGGCAGAAAGTGTATGAAATAGCATTAGGAGACAGAAGAATGTATATTTCTTGTATATGTGACGAGATGAGATGAAAAATTAACAATTCTACAGGAAATCAAGATTTTACAAATTGAGTAGGGTTATTAAGGCAGAGGGGAAATAGTGGGGATGAAAGTACACAGAACACATTGAATTACGTCATTGTCTAAGCTAAATGTAAGAACATTGTAACCTAATCTAACTTCACACAGGTGTATCGTAGTTAAAACCCAATGAAGCATAACTCAATTTTCAAATAAAGAAAAACAAACGTAAATTACCAAAAGCCTTTCTTACCAATGAAGACCGCTAATTCAGACGATACAACTCTGCAAGCATTTTCTTAATTTTCCTTTGTCATTTTCAACAGTTTTATGAACCCTTCCAATCTTCTCAGTAATACAAGAATGTTATTCAAAAATATCATTGAAAAAAAGTTAGATAAAAGACCCAAGAGAGATTTAATAAACTATACAAAAGTGATAGCTATATTTGTTACAGGAAGAGGGTTCTACGTGTTGTCCCCATCTTTTATCTTTGTATGTGTGTCTTTACTTTTTACTTTACTTTGTCTTTACACACATACATACACCCCTACGTAAGCCATTATTCAATCAAATGATGATTTTCGTTACCATTCATAAACTAATGATAGACTGGCCTTAATACAACTTTTAATAAAACTGTGGTTGGTTATATGACTACCATGTACATGTTTATCACCTTTTCATCCAGATGTCATGTACCTTGCTTCTTGTGGTGAAATTTCACAGCTGGTAACAAGCCTTCTGACTTGAATATACCTATAATATTAGATTATGTTAGGTTAGTGGTGATATATTAGGTAGTATGATTGCAGTGGACATGTGCAACTTAGCAACATAAGACACATATCAAAAGATGGTATAAAAACATTCCTTGTGGTATATTTATGCATTTTAAGGCTTAATTGGCTCATGCCTACATGGTGCCAGTGAGTGTGTGATGCAGGTCTTTACATATAGTGAAGAACAGCAAGTTTGAGTTGTAATTAGAATATTTGGTGTGAGTGGAAGACCTCCTGTGACATGGGCAAATAGGGTGGAGGAATTCTGGAGGGAGGCATACAATGACAGGGATAAATGAAGACTCTTTTGCCATGGCCACCCATTGATAGGAGTTCCCGTAGGGAACAGGAATCGGAGATGTAGATTGATAGATAGATGAATAGATAGCTGTTGAAGTGAAATTTTATATCATCCATCTTTGTTAGCATGAAGAGAATAAGAGACATACTGGAAAGTGTGAAAAATATTGGATGGCATTGCATGGTTGTTTAATCACTACCAAATTTGTTTACGGTAAGTTAGATGAGATTTGTAGTAGGTCCTGTTGGACTTTTTGAATTTCTTATCTACCTATATTTTCATTTGATTCTCATTCTGGTTACAGTGTGGCCAACAGCATACGACGAATCTTGATGGCTGAAACACCTACTATAGCAATTGACTGGGTGCAGCTAGAAGAAAATTCTACTGTCCTTAGTGATGAGTTCATTGCTCATCGCATTGGTCTCATTCCTTTCACATCAGATGAACGTATTGAACAGATGCAGTACTCTAGGGTCTGTATACAATATAGATATCTTTTATGTCCTTTATTATTGGAGTTTAATATGCTGTATCTTTACTGTAACAGATTTACATTATTTTTTGACTTGTTACTGTAAAACTGCTCGTCCACAATGATTGTTTTATACTAATTCTGAAGTGATAGACAACTTCATTTGTATCAGAGTTTTCTGCCTACCATAGAATCATGAGCTACATAGCATGTAACGTGTTGTTCGTCTCACATTCTTAGGGAGATATTGCTTGTTACATATTTTTTATTATTTAGGAAACCAGTACACTTTTAAGGTATGGTACTTCTGTACTACACTGTTTGGAAGACAGCTTAGAATTTATTCATTCTGACAGATGGTAGTTTATAGTACTTTGATTCAGTTACATTTAATGTAAATTCCATTAATATGAGGTATAGGAGGCTGATTTTTAAAGGAAATATTGTAAAACTTACAGGACTGCTCATGCACAGACTATTGTCCAGAATGTTCAGTAGAGTTCACATTAGATGTCAAGTGCCAAGATGACCACACACGCCAGATTAGCACTGCTGATTTGAAGTCTTCAGATGCTCGGGTTATTCCTGTCACTTCTCGACACCGTGAGGATGAGGCTAGCGAGTATGGAGAATCTGATGGTGAGTATGTGAAGATAATGAAACTGTGTTTTGGATTATTGATGATAGTCTTACTTATGATTGTTAAATTTTCCTTTTTATAAACCAAATGCTTATTTTTCTGTGCTTTTTATTACATGTGCTGAGTGACCCATGAAAAGTATATGATTGGTATTTTTATCATTGCACAAGTTATCATTTATTTATAGCTTTATTTGCCCACCAGTTTTGATAATTTTTGTGATTTATACCATTCAGTGTATAATTAGGTATCCTAATAAAACTCTGACTTCTTTCATGATATATTTTGTGACATGATGAATTAGTACCCAAATTTGTGATTTATTGACCATTTTTGGTAGAAACCAAATGATATATCAGTATTCGAAACTTCCTCTTATAAACATTAAGCATTTCATGATTAGTTTTGTCGTATTCAGAGTTTACATTATCATACCATATTCCTTAGCATGATAATGCTATCTTCTCAGTACACTCTTTGAAGTCTTGTATCTTGTTTACAATGACTCATTGATCTTTGATGTTTGTTTCACTTTCTGTCACTTTCTCCTTGGGCCTTTATACAGTTAGAATCAGTAAAACAGTAGGATGAAAAGACTGAGAAGATATGCATAAGAACTTGAATATTAGTTAGAAATGGAAAAAAGAAAATCTGAAGGAAGTGGTTGGGAGTGATTAACCACATATCGGATATTCTCTACAAAGGCCCATCTGGTTGATTTATAGAAAGTGAATCCTCTTTGTCATTCATATAACATACTTTTTCCAGTCCATAAATGTCACGTATTAGTCTCAGACAAAAATATATGAGCTCTGCAATAAACTTATTCATTTTACAATCAGGAGAAATAAGAAACATGCATAGAGCGAATATTTTACTGAAAGCAGTGGTGATGAAAAATTATACTTGCAATTGGTAGCCACAAGTGAAAGGACACCTTCGACAAGGCTGAACCTGTATTGTCGAGGAACTTGTGCCACAGGAGCTGAACCAGACTTTTTTCCTACATGAAGTACAACCTTGAAGCTGCAGGAGCCCCATAAAAGGGATCCAAGGGTTACATAATGAAAATGATATTGAAAGCACTGAGTTGAATATCTAGAAGAACTATGAGAGACATTAATAGTATACCTAGTTTAGTGGAATGTACTTGATATGAGTGTTAAACATTCATCCAGTGCTATTAACAGAATCAAGTGTAACACTTGATTTTGGCAGAGGTGTTTTATGTAAAAGGGATTTATAATGATTTTTCTCAGTGTGAAATATGTCTTGCAAGTTTAGAATTGCAGTCCTTTAAGTTTATATCAGTCTTCTTAGACTTAGTTGGCTGTTTTAATCAGTTCTTTGCCTTTATGTATATTATGAGTGAATTATCTCCTCTCTTTTCAGACATTCTTATTGTAAAGCTTCGTAAAGGTCAGGCATTGAGACTACGGGCTTATGCAGTCAAGGGATTTGGAAAGGAGCATGCCAAATGGAATCCAACAAGCAGTGTGGCCTTTGAGTATGATCCAGACAATTCTCTTAGGCACACGCTTCTCCCAAAGCCAGAAGAATGGCCAAAGAGTGAATACTCAACATTAGACGAAAATACTCGTATGTAAAATTCAGTTGTTTATTAACTTACATTTATGTAATGAAACAGTGTTATATATCAGGTTACAGTTAATATTTGATGTATATGAAGCTTCAGCTGTTTCATGGCTCTGAATACATTCTGTATTCTTTTGTAAATAGGTATTTCATTCTTTGTTGAACATAAAAATGATTGTTTTAGCATTATTCATGGTCAAGTCCTGAAGACATTATTTACAGAAAAATTAAGGCCTGTTATTGGAAATTCGTAGCCTTTATACGTTTCTCTTGTGTTTAGTCAGTCTTTCCTTTGAAAGGTCATGAAACTTTTCTCTCCCTTCATACTTTTCGTGCAGCTGAGGCTTCCTTTGACTCAAGTGGCAAACCAAACAAGTATTACTTCAATGTTGAGGCCTCAGGGGCCCTCAAACCAGAAAACATAGTACTTATGGGCATTGCAGTTTTAAAAAAGAAGCTGTCAGATATTCAGAACCAGCTCACCATGGAAGCTCAGACTGATGCATTAGCAATCAACTGAATGATAATAAGGTTCTAGCTTGGTTTTGCAGATTGATTGTGGTTGATGCTTAATCATTGGCAGATGTAACGGATCCATAGAATGGCCTTGTTCCTCAGGCCTTTGTGCAAAATGGATACAATTAGAATGTAAATGCATGGATTTTAAACCTTAGACTGATTAGAATTTGAAGACATTAATGTATAACTGCATAGAAGTGGGCTGGCACTCTATAGATGTGGGATGTAATGTTGTCCCAAGTATAGATTTTGCAGCTTGCTAACATGCACAGTATGTTGTAAGTTAGTTGCTCCCAGTCAAGCTTACTAGGATCCCTGACCAAGATATTCCCACTGCACTGTGGGAAGTGTAATGAAAGCTGTGTTTTCCTAGTAACAAAATTAGCCCATTAACAGTACTATTAAGCATGAACCTGTTATTTTTTATTGGTTTGTGTGACTGACCCATATTTTCTTTTTGATATGAATATGGATCAAAAGCTCATCTGCAAGTGTAAATGACTGGATTACTCATGTAATGGTACCGAAGGTTTTCTGTTTCAGAAAAATTCATCATGGAAGTGACTTTAAAATTGTGTTATGGTGTTGGTGGCAGCTAGATTGAATGTTAGCAAATGGGGACCATTTTTCATCTGATCCTAGTGCTTCCTTGCTAAAAGGGGTAAAAGGCAAACAAGTATGAAAGAAATATTAGTGGCAGTAGACCATCTGAGGGTTATTGAAATGTGTACCTTTAATTAAGTATTCCTTCAGATGAAATATCATGGTAAAAACTACTTTTGCAGTGAGTCATGTTATTCCTAGTTGGTAATTTTACAGTAATCTTTTCTTATTTACTATATCTAACATACAGAGTGGTTCATGAAAAGCCATCGACATACATGATAAGCTTTGCACTACTTTCTCTAATCACACTTTTGTAAAATAGAAAATATTTCCATTCCTTCCTGTTACCTTGCCATTGCATTTTTCTCCACATTTTTCATCTCATTTTGGTCATATCTGTATATGATTGCATTAATTTTAGAGAATGTGTTGTTCCAAGTAGGTCTGTCTTCAGAGCCTGTGCCACATTGATGATGTTGTTATTGCTTAGCTAGGACCAGATTACAGTAAGTTCTAGGTAGTTTTCCTTGACTGGTGGACCTTCTTGACTGACAGTCAATTATACTGAACAAAAAGGCACAAAATGTTGCTTATAAGATTCCCTGTGAGTTTTGCCTCTGCTTGGCTAAAACGTCCTCCATAGCTTATTGTTACTTTTCATTTTCACACTTCTGGTAGAGTCAACAGGTTTAAGAATAAGGCTACATCACAGCAGGTTGCTAGTACAAATTATAGGAGCAAGGTCTGAAGACTACAGGAGCCCTGTGAAAGGGATTTGGTTGGTTGCAAATTTTGCAGTATACTAGTTATAGTCCTGATCCCTGCCAGGCATTGTAGATATTTGTAAATCACCCTTATTATGCTCTTAACACTTAAATGATGGCCAACATTGTAAAACATTTTAGCTTTTTCCACATTACCTCTACAATCACCCTTGTAAGAGCTTGTCCATCAACCTTTCAGGTCATGCATACAGTAACGCTACACAAAATATATAGATTTTGGATGATCTTAATAATGAAGAGGAAAATTCATCTTCATGCATATCAGTGAGTTAGAAAAGTGAAGAAGAAGCACAAGAAAGAATTATGAAGGGAAAAGTGTCTTGGAGAGAAATTTTAGAGAGAGTAAGAAAAATGGAGGCTAGTATAGAATCCTGTCACACACTTCTCCACCAATTACATGAATTTGATTAGATATCTCATGTGCCTATACTCCATGAATGACAAAAGTAGTATTTGTAGAGGATTGCATAGTTCGGTGTACTCTGTTTACATGCAATACATTCATGTTATTCACTGCAAGTGCTGTGACTGTATAAGAATTGAGAGCAGATTATGATGCATTACAAACAAACAAGACCTCCATGTGTAACCCATTTATCTCAAGCTGTCAGACATGTCAGCCTTATCCTTATCCTTTTGAGAGTAGATTATGATGCATTACAAACAAACAGGACCTCCATATCCTTCCCTTGTATCTCAAGATGAGGAAGGATTGCTCAAAGAATCCCAGCTACACCCCCCTCCTGCCACTTGGTTTTACTGTGTGTAATGAAATATTTCTAAATATTTCATGCCATTTACCACCGGTGCTTTGGCTTTGTAGGAAATGAGTAGTGTAATTTCAGATTTAGAAGAAAGAGACAAGACCTCCATGTGTAACCCATTTATCTCAAGCTGTCAGACATGTCAGCCTTATCCTTTTTCTTGCTTACTCAGCACAGTCATTGAGAGCTGATCAGGATGTGCTTAGATGATTCATACACATAAAGAGGATGAGACAAGGGGTTTTAACCAAGCGAACCTCCATATTAGAAGTGGAAGGAGGGAGACATTAGAAAATAAATGGAAGGATGGAGGGAAGGAGACTTAACAGGGACTGAACATTCAGGAGAGTGAGAGGTGTATCATTATTGTATATGGGAGGTATCTTGCTGACAGCTGGGTGAACCAGGGCATATGAAATGGTCAAGGTAAGCCATAAAATAGATTGTAAGGCTTAACTTTGTGTGGTAGGCTCATGTTTTAGTAGATTGCATATGATAGCTAGAGCATGGATGTGTGCAAATGGGGCCACTGTTCTATTCCTGATGCAACCCTGCTTAAAAGAGCAAATGTTTATGAAATATTTTTTTTCATTGTTCATAGCTTCCCATGCCATAGTAAGTTACCCTCAGGAACATAAACATTGGCCTTATTTGTGCACATTGACTCTCTAGCTGTTGCGTTAAGAAACATGAAGTTGTTTGTGCAAGAAATTCTTTTTTTATACATATATGTACACTGTAGCTTCTTATGCCTTAGCAAAGTACCATCAGAAACAGAAGAACATTGGTCTCCTTTGTACATATTCAGTCTTTAGCTGTCATGTATAACAAACCAAAAACAGAGTTCGTTACCCACAGCCAAGCTTCAAAGACTGTTCCGTGGTTTACCCTTACTGAATCGTATTCCCTGGTTTAGCCCATTGACTACACATCATCCCCATATACAACATCATTCCAACTCTGTCCCATGCATGCCCTTCACTCTCTTGAATGTTTAGGCCCTAATTACCTAAAGCTTCTTTCACTTTATCCTTCTATCTCCTTGGTTTTCTCTTCCCCTTTCTCCTTGGACATCAAACACATAGAACCTTTTTGTTAGCCTTTCCTTGATCAACGTTTCCATATGTCTAAGTCAGTGCAGTACACCCAAATCATCCCTTTCAAACAGGCTGTACTTACAACTACACTCGTCATTGTCTTGCTTTTATTCACATTTAACCTCACCAATCTCCTTTCATACAGTCTCTTATTAAGTTTCTTTCTCAACTCTGTGAACAGAGCTGTGTTGTCTGCAAACTGCAAAAGACTCACCTCCCAATTACCTCCACCCCTCTCTTACATTTACATCCCTCACTACCATGTCCATGAATAACTTAACCAACATTGATGATATCACACATCCTTGATGCAAACCAACCTTCACTTGGAACCACTCCCCTCTTCCCTTCGTACTCGCATATATGCCTTACTGTCATGATAAAAGCTCCTCTGCATTTATAATGTTTTCTCCTTTACTATGTATATTCGTTATACTCTCCACAAGTCATCTGTGTATAGTATTGCTACCATTTTTCTTTGTGATCTTATAACTGATTAATTCTGAAAGTACAGTCTTTCATCTGTTTCCTTGCGCTACCTCACAAACGTGGGAGATGGCGATTAAGTATGATAAATAGAATGAAATAAATACATTAAGAAGTAGATTGGAAAAGTATGCCAGATAAGAAAGATAAATCCCTTTTGTATCATTTTTCTCTATTTCTTTTACAGCCCAGACTGAATTTGACCCATCAGGCAAAGCCAACAAGTTTTACTTTAATGCTGAAAGTTCAGGGGCACTCAAGCCAGAGAATATCATCTTGATGGGGATTGCGGCTCTGAAGAAGAAACTGTCAGACTTACAAAACCAGCTGAGCATGGAAGCTCAGTCTGATGCTCTTGCCATTAACTAATTAGTCCAGCTTTCACCTTCCTCAGTGTCATTACTTATTCTTTCCTAATTCTTTACAGTGCCTACAGGTTTTAACCACACAGGCACTTGAAGCATTCAAATGGCTGAGAAATTATGGATGTCTTTACTCTGATTTATGTTTGTTACAAATAGAAATGTATTCCTTGCACTACTTTAGGAAATACAGATATTTATGGGGAAATATGTAATCATTGATGTTACCATATTTCACATGTAAATGGTTACACCATGAGTGAAAAATCACTTTAAGTGAGGTTGCATAATCCTCAGTATGCTATGGGAACCACAGTCTCATGGAGGATCTTTTCACTTCCAAGGTGTCCATCATTTCCATACTCTGACTTGGAGTGCATTTTCAAAGCTGCATTACCCCATGATAGTTTTGGTACTGTTTAGTTGAATTGTATTATGTAATCATTGTAATTAGTTTAGGAAACTTTGTGGTGCCCAGTTTTAAGAATTCTATCCAATTTTTAGACCATAAATTTTGAAACTGAATCTGTTTATCTCTTATTATCATCCACTTTCAGTTTGACTGGATTGAATATTTTCATACAAGTACCACTCCATCACTATCACACATCAACCTATGCTCATTATGTTAGTGAAACATGAACATTCACACTCATAAAGTGCATCTTAGTTTTTCACTTTACACAAGGTTTGTTCATCAGATGAGACCATGGTCTCCATTTATACCACTTCCATAAACAGATTTCTTATTGATCTATCTTTCTGTTTCTTTGTTGCCTATTCCCTCCAGGAACTCCTGTGAAGGAAGTGGCCACAACAAAAGAGTTTCCACTTATCCCTGCTCTTACATGCCTCCATTGCATACACCATCCCAAGCATTCTTCCACCATTTCTCTCCCTCTAGTACTCCTCCACTTTATTTTCCTATGTCACAGATGGTCTTCCCTTCATGCAAACCTGTTTAGTTGTAATATCATGAACTCTCCCTGTAAACTTCCCCTCTTGCATACTTTTCACCTGCCCAAACCCCCTCAGAATACATATTACATTTCACCTACTCTATCCCCCCACAGTTGATTCCCAGCCATACCAAATCTCTCTCTTACATCCCCTTATTCTTTCTTTATTCCATCTATTCATGCAACATACTTCTCTCATTTAACTCTTGCCATGTCCATGTTTTGGCTGCATAGTTCAGGGTTGGGAGGACTATGCTATCCCTTTATTCTGTTCAGGGACCAAGTGAATTTTCTACCCAGTACTGCTATCTCCTTTATCTCTCCTTCCATATCACCAAACTTACACAAGACAGTTTTTTCCAATATCTATAACAGTTTAGTACACTTTTTCTCACTCTGTAGGGCTTTGCAAAATCTATGCTTTCACTCTGATTCCTTTCAAGTACCATTACTTTACTTTTTTCATGTTATCATGAATTGCATACGCATAAACACCGTAAAGCACAGTTACAGCCTTCTGCAACTCCTCTCTCAGCAAAGGCATCCACAAACTGGTATGTCACTAACCACCATGCCTTACCATCACAGTCCATCTCTTCACCCCTTTGCTCTAGATTTTTATTATTTTAAGTTTTATAAGTTATTAGTCCATAATAAAGCTGTCTTGAATTTATGATTTCATTTTTTTACACATACAACAGTGAGGAACCACTTGGAATGGAATGTAATTACAGTATTGACCTGTTACTGTTTTTCCTCCTCTGAATAGCTGTAGAATATCAAACTGATGGCCTTGGCATGCCCTTTATGTACCAGCTGGACACATTTCTCATCAAAAAGGAACAATGTTGAATGGCACCACATTTCATTTGTTTTCCATGTACCTATTAACCATCCCAATTCAATTGCTCTATCCTGTTTTACTAACTTTCGTGGA
Source organism: Panulirus versicolor (assembly GCA_032361705.1). Lineage (NCBI taxonomy): Eukaryota > Metazoa > Arthropoda > Malacostraca > Decapoda > Palinuridae > Panulirus > Panulirus versicolor. The sequence continues at coordinate 4,099 of JAUUDZ010369883.1, read as the reverse complement.
GACCTGTGTTTATCTATGCTGTGAAATTAGTAAGATATTTCAAACTTTAAGATTGTTTTGTACATACAGGTGACTTTTGGGATTTTTCTTGAGTTTTTTATTAGTTTCAAAACTAGCAATTTTATCCAGTGAAAGGAAGTGTGAGCCTACCTTGTGAGTAGAACCTTTCATGTACCTTAGTTATTTCTCACAGGAGTGATGAGTATTATATGAAAATCTATTACCATACATCGAGAATTGATAGCCTCCAGCATCAGTAGTGTAATGAAACTCATTCGTTATAAAGCAAGAATATGACTAGGACTTTAGAACACCTGTAGTCAATACACGGTACATTTTCTAACCAATAAGATTTGAAATAAACTTACTTCCTCCAAAATGTGATGGGATGTTTAATGATTTTTACATTTCCCTTTTTGTACAGCTTACTTACATCCATTATTTACCTCAACTTTTGTTAGTATCCTTCAAAGTATTTCTAATTTATCTTTGTGCTCATTCTTGCATGTAACACAAGGTAACCATTTGCTCAGTGTGCTCAAACTAAGAATGGATAACTGGCCTAATGACCTCATATAGTTTAATAGCCATCATATGTAAAAGAGGATGATTAAATACTTTGATAATCTTTTGGGGAGCATTGCAGGGGCACCAGGTCATGTCAAATTTGGCATTGTTGCCACAAATCTCTTGTCTCCCCAAAAAATGCTCTTACCACAATTGATGCTGAACTTTGTCGCTGGTTTGCCATTTTCTGCCAAAAATTGCCATTGATACTCGAATCATTTATGTATTTAAGTGTGATCCTGTCTCGGATGCGTACATGATATGTATAGAGTGATAAGAGGGGTCACGTACTAGATGTCACATCAGTAGCAGTGTCACCTGGAGGACGTTTTGTTCTCAGTAGTTTGGGAAGACTGGGATGCTTAAAGTTAAAACTATACCAGGGCAATGGATGAACGATTTTCAAGGTAAGGGATGTGAATTTATTACATTTGACCCCTGACTGAGTAGTATGTGACTGGTGTGGTGTGTATACCTCGAAAACCTTCACTGATGGTTTGAAGAAATATTCAAAACGTCAGTATGAGATGGGGGTAAAGGCAAAATACAGAATTTCCCCCAAAAAATGGTCAAATTTGTGTAACACTCTGTCATCCCTTATACCGTGGAACATTTGTTTAAGTTGGTTAACACACTCCAGTTGATTTTGGAATGAGACTGCCATAGACATAAACTTTTTTTTTATAATTACATGCTTTTCAACCAGATATTCTCTCCCAGAGTAGATATGTTCAATTTTAAATATTGAACCTGGCAGAATTTAACACTACAGATTTTGATGACTTGGAAAAAACAATACATAATTATCAGGCTGGACAAATTTAGGAATTGAGATGGACCTTAAAGATATGATGAAATTTTGGTGTTATGTGTATGAATCAAGAAGGCAGTAGGTTTGTATTGCTTCAGATCTTTGGCAAAATTGTCTTAATTATTTACCCATATCAAATGCATTTGTTGAGAGAGTGTTCAGTCAGGCCGCCTTAAGACAAAAATAAGAAATGAAATGGGGTACAAGCTTTTAAAAGAGCATTTTGATGATTAGGTCACATTTGATGTTGAATTATTCCAACTGCAAGGATTTTTTTTTTTTTTTTTTATCAGAAGAGATGTTAAGGGAATTTCAGTACATGTATGAGTGAACCTTGCCATGAAACTCATGAAGGGGATACAGACAGCAGTGAAGAGGCACTCGAAATATTGACTGAAGAAAGCTTTCAGTGGTAGTGTAATTGCCGAGATGTACATACACGGGTTGAAGTAACCCATTTTGTCTCCAAATCTACTTTCATCCAGGTGTGTGTGTTTTCGATAAAGCATACGAAATTTATGTTTAATATTTTTCATTGTTCTATTTTCCTTTCGTGACTGCCATTTCTCGAAACTATGTTGCCAGAAAGCATTCCTGGCGGCAACCTTGGGGCATTGTAGATGCTTATGTAGGTTATTACTGAGCAACTACGGGGTATGGATGGGTGGGGTCGTCGCCATTAGGCATGTCAACAATGTCTTATGTAGTCTTGTAACATTATTTGTGTGTTATTTCATTAGAATTCAGGGTTTTTACTCAAGTCAGAATATTCCCCGGCCATGTATGTCTTTATAATAGTTTCTTTCATTGAGACATTGGTTATATATCTTGTTTTGTGTGTTTGTTTACCTTCCCATCAAGGTCACGTGGGAGTAAAACGTAAACAACTCCCAGATTCAAAAGTTTGCAAATTACGAAAACTTTATTAAAGACAAAATGTGTGTTATAAGGACATAATCTCAGCTTGAAAGTTACATATTATCACGTGAGTTTGTCTCTTCTGAGTTTGAGGTGCTTGTTATGAGCTGTTAATGCTTTGTGGTAATGTAAGTTACTATTTATATTACTCGTTTATTAAACTACTTTTTGTCAAGTTTCCAAAAGACATGGATATCTAAAGTGAGAATGTTATACAGCTTCTCTTTGACCATTGGTTGTTCATATCAAGTGAATTTAGCAATAAACCATAAGTGATTAGTCAGCACAGCACATGTACCGCAGCTCAGGGATTTCTTCGTGGACGCCTTGTGACGAGGAAGATCAAAAGGTTGTATTAATCTTTATTATGATAAGTTCACTAGTCCATGTCTGAGCTGTATGGAAGGCGTTTTATTGCATGAATCAATGGAATCTGTGTCTTTTTTCAAGCTTTTTATAGGGAAAATAATATATTTTGCTCAAGATGGCTGGCAGCAGGTGGACTGGAACAGTATATATACTCCATCGTTTAGAACTTCGATTAATCTGCATTTACAGATATAGTGAAAGTTAGAATCGTTCAGAAGACGTTAGAAACCATCAGAGAACAGTTTCAACCAAATCTAAGAAAACGCGTTGGATATAATACCTAAGTCCACCCAAAGTTCACGAGTCTCTTGAATCCAAGCTGGTATTTGAATATTGTCTGATTTTCCTTTACATTGCTAGTGTAGTGTTCAGAGAATATGATTACAGCTTCACATGTATGATTGGGGAGCTTTACATTTGAATATGATACAATATGGGTTATATACAATATGGGTTTTATAGATCAGGGAGAATGTGGGGTTGATTCATGTAGAGACAGGTGGTAATACTTGTAGAATAACAGAACCTGTGAAAACCTGACAAGTTATACTTATATAAATATATTACTAACATGGTGCAGGATGTCTGTGTACAGATAACACCTAATTACCATGGTAACTTGTCAGTCATCTGGATTTTGGCAACCAGCAGTGTTGCTGGTACATTTTCATGGGTGTAATTCGTATATTTTGACTATAACATTCAAGATTAATATAAACTTTGACTAACTCTTGAGGTTAGGTGATGTCTTCATAGGTGTAGTTGATTTTAACAGGTATATTACCTATTTGTACATTATGTCACCCCAGAGTTTCCATGATATGCTTCTGTTGCATATATTTGGTATTCTTTAGCTTAAAAGATAAGATGGAGATAACCTCCTTCAATATTCACGAATCACAAAACTACGTAAAGCACCAGAAATATAAGTAGCCATTTTCCGAAGCTAGTTTCATTGTGGAGCTAATGTACACTTGTACTTCATATCTTTTCATCAACTTTCCAAAGCCCTCCAATGTATTTCTCCCTAAGTCTGTAATTATTGAGTTTTTGGTTTTGGGTATTGAACTGTGGAATGTTATTTATTATATGTTGTAGTATTAGTTCACTCTGCCAGGTATATGTTTGAGTCATATTAATATTTACTGTTTTTCTTATCCCATGACATTATATAACAGTAGTGATGGTGACAAAAATCAGAAGTATTGGCTTGATTAATGTAAAATGAGGTAAAATGCTTTTAGAAATACACAGACCCTGTGGAAAAGCCCACCTAACTTCCTCAAGCATCAGTATTTACCATATTTTTAATGTTGAGAAAATGTGATACTTTTGATCTTTTGTTCACATCCAGTTGCTGGGCAGGTTGTGGGTTGTATGATTTTAGGTTTTCAACAAGGAATATTTTTTTTTTGTGGTCTTTTCGCAGATATA
>JAUUDZ010369772.1:0-15722 GCA_032361705.1 Panulirus versicolor | reverse complement strand
ATATATGCGTAAATGAGTGGATGAGCAATTCTTTCTTCTTCTGTTTCCTGGGGCTACCTTGCTGATGCGGGAAATGGCAATCAAGTATAAATATAATTAAATAAAATATATATATAAAGTCTGGCTGGGGATAGGGAGTTGTGGTTTCAAAGCATTACACATGACAGATAGAGAATGGATGTGAGCAGATGTGGTGTCTCTTCATCCATTCCTAATGCTTCCTCACTAATGCAGGAAACAGCAATATGTAATATATATATGTAACACAGACACAGATCAGACTCCAGTGATACACACAGTAACTTTCAATGTAAGTAGAGCTAAGTCTGAAATAGCAGAGTCTGGCTCTAAGATGCTGAGAGTCCTGTTTAGATGTTGAAATTTCTCTTTTTCGGAACAGCTGCTCTGCCCATGCAAAGGCCTGGTTCATCCTTGTATGGAGTACTACTCTCAAAAGTGGACTGGCTTTAGCTCTGCATCTTTACTTGACAGAGTTGAGTCAAAAGTGGTCCAACTTTTAAACTCTCCCAGCTTAACTTCAAAGCTTGACCCTCTTGCCCTATGCCACAATGTTGGTTCACTTCCCTCTTCTATAGGTATTACTTTGGTTTCTATTCCCATGAGCTGGCTGTCTGCGTGCCCCCCACCACTAGCTAGACCATGCAATTCTCAGCGAGCTGCTATGTCACATGATAATTGTGTGGCTGTTGGCAACCTGAGCATGGGCCGTCTTGATAGCTATTTCTTTCCCTACATCTCAAAGCTTTGGAGCTCTCTATCTTCTTATGCCTTTCTCAATAACTACGCCTGGCACATCTTAAAAGACAGGTTTTTCACTCCTCCAAAATTCATAAATACTTTCCCTTGTCTCTCCTTTTTCCCTTTCATAATCCTCTCTATAATTCAATTAAGACCTGGTCTTGATGTGGACTGAAGGCCTTCAAGCTACCAAGGAGGAAACTCATCACAATATTTCCCATAAAAACATCATCATCACCTACTGCCTTGCTATGAGCCTGCATAGACCCACACCTGCAGAAGGTATGGTCCCAGAGGAGATAAGGAAGTACAAGATATGAAAGATGAATTATTTATGAGCCAGTAAGCTTTAATTCCAGGACCAAGGCACTTCACAGGTGTAAATATGGGTTTGGACAAACCACTGCCGCTGATTATTACAAGATAAAATCGGATGCTCCTTTCCAGTGTTTTGGCATCCTGACAGCCCTGCCTTCTATCATTAGCAGGGTGGACAGATGGCTTAGAGGGAAGATTAACTACTAGATCAAGCTACATAAATTTAGGGGCCCCATGAGAGTGAAACTCCCTCCTCTTAAAGTACAAATGAGTAATAACAACTGGTGTGACTATAAGATTTGGGAGAGAATCCACATTAAAATACCATATGGAGGATAACTAGGTGCAAGCAATACACAAAAGAATTGCTGAGCTATGATGGGGATGTACCTGGGTTGTACTTTCTCTTTAAGGGGAAATTCGATCAATATATGGGTCTATACAACACAGTTCCCAGTAAAATGCAGATCATGATGGAACTTTGCAAGTGCCTACCTCATATGCACATCAAGGGATGCACCTTCAATAACCCAGAATAAAGTTATGTGGGGGTAAGGAGAATCCTCCATAATGTATTCAGTCATTATCATGGCACAGTGAAAGCTATGGTGAAGGAAATCAAATAGGAGGCTGTATTTCAAATAAACTTGAACAGCTTTCAACTTCTCACAGCCAAGGCACATATTTGCATGTAAACAATTAAGTCCACGAATATCCTTAATGAATTGAATAGCCACTGAAGCAAGCAAGAACTGGTAAAGAAACTCTGTAAACAAGTGGTTCTACAATTGGCATATAAGGCCTAAAAGGTCCGAATATGGAATAGCAAGGAACCTGGGAAACAAAATCCTCATAGCTTTTATAGATGTCATCATCAGTGAAATAAGCAACACCTAAACAGTGTGAAACTCTAAAAACACAAGCGCCCAAACTTGAAACTCAAGATGGGTGCTTTGGTAATGCCTACAAACTGAGGAAAAAAAATGCTGCTTAGGGAGTAAAGAATAAAGGCCTGGTTGCTTGATATGCTATGGTTCAAATGTCCTTAGAGAGTGCAATAAGTTTACCACACACACTGTTGAGCCTTCCTCCACCAAAGTTCAGGTGAGGCAATTACACTACAATTGTTTGGAGAGCACCAAACACTGACTGTAGATGTTCACATTAAAGGGACTGTTAGATGCTAGGATGTAACTCAAAATTGTTACTTGAGGCATCAACCTGAACTTATTCAAAAGAGGGTTAAAAGCCAAAGGAGCTAGTCTTGGGAGCTGTGTTCTGTGTGAAGACCGAGAAAAGCTCCTACAACTAAAGTCACCAGACTCTGCCAGCTCAAGTTTCCACCATGAATGAAGTCACCTTTGGCAAAGCTGTATCACTGGGAGTGTGGTTTCAACAAACAACTTCTCACACTACAGGAGTCTATATATCCCTGCTACTGAAGGTAGCACAGACTTTGGTTGCAAGAAACTTTAGAACTCTTTTATAGAAATTGATCTTTGGTTAACTATAAATAAATACACAAAAATAAAATTGAAGTCAATAGGGCTGGTGCAACCATAAAGGTACATACAAACACAGTTTTGAGCCCAGGAAGTGAGTGCACTTTATGCACTTAAGGCTAGAATACTGTCTCAGACTCACAGGTATGAAGCACCTATTGACACCAGCTGAAAGCAAAGGACAGGCAAGCATCAGATCATAACTAAAGTTGGTGAGAGCAGAGCTTAAGAATGGATGAAGATGGACCTTATAAACATCCCAAGCATTCACTGTGAGAGACTTTCATTTACTGGAGATTAGTATAGTGACCATTTCGAACAACAAGCAGCAGGAAGTGCTGAAAATCTGTGAGCTATCCGTGTGGTGCCCTGTCAAGGTGCTTTGAGCCTTAAGGCAATCTCAGACAAGTTGGTTGAGAACTTATAGGAGTCTGAATTAGGACAGGATCTTGAAGGAGAACTCCTTAAAATGTCTCAAAATGAAAAAAAAAAATCCTTCATCAATGACACCATTCCTGCAATAATGAGAAATACCATGAGATGCACAGTAAGGAAGTTTAAGAGTGCCTTGAATAAGAATATGGAAAGTGTATCACACAAACCAGGCTATGGAGGCTGTGTGAGCCTAAGGGCTGTGGCTTCCAATAGCTTGGCTGAGCAACAACCTAACCTAACAGCCTCACCCACCATGGGTTGCAGAGCTAGAAAGCCCCCGAGGACACCAGGCTGTAGAATTAGAAGTCCCCAAGGATCTCACCACTCTAAGTATATACTAGGACTACTCAGTTATGAAAGAAGGAGTATATTTACTTGACATTCTCTTCAAATCACTCTTACCTGTACAATCAGACAAAGTCATTCTGGAGCAATATCACTAAGGACTGAACTTTGCATAACTCCTGTGGTGATGAAACTCTGCTCCACAAAGTTGTCAAGTGCTGTAAGCCTAACAAATTGTGTGTCACATATGATTATGCAGTACTACATGCCAAAACTTCCTGATAAGTATGCCAAGCATGGTCCTGCCCTAATGAGTACACTAGTAAGAGTTTTAGAAATATTCTGCTGATACTACTCTGTGTTGGTATAAACAGAAACTTCATTTCCTTAGGTATGTGCTGCACCAAAACAAAAAGATGCATTAAAGTTCTTCTGGTGACTAGATAGAGAATGTCTTGTCTTCAGAACATCAATACACCTCTATGGAGAGATGTAGAGTCCACCAGATACCATTTATACACACAGACCCTGGTGCAGTCACTGATCATGGAGAAGCAACAGAACCCTAGGTACTTCCTATCCTTCATGAAAACTGAGAAGGCTATCTAAACAGCTCTGGGACTGAACTAATTGTTGACTAGAGGAGTCTTCAAACTCACCAAAAGAATGAGTAACTGTCAATAAGTCTTGCAGTCAATCCCACTGGCAGAGAAAGTGCAAAATATCCAGATCTTAAACAAGGAGAAAGGATTCCGGAGAGCTCTGTTCTTGAGATGAGAGTTACACTCAGGCATCTTTGGTGCAAAGTTTGAACTGATGGACAGCAGGGAGACGAAGTTTGGTCTATTTACACTAATTAGCTCCTCATAAGATCCCTTGGCCTTGGTAAACACTTAAATCATTCAAACAAAGATCATGTTTCAGGATGAATGTCAATAAGTCATAGGACGGGACAAGTTGGGAAGCTTCAGGTTGGTGAACGTATGGTAACTAGTCTCCACAGTTACCTCTCCCCATGAAGCTTTAATGAAATTCTAATGAGGTCATCCTTTCTGGCTAGTTCTGATATTTGCTGATTAAGAAAGGCCTTATCACACAACAAAATAGTTCCTTTTTCTCCAGCTATTCCTTTATGTTACTTCTGGTGGGATTCTTTGCTACAATAATAGTCCTCCCAACCCTCACCTATGCAGACAAAACATGGACATGAAATAAGTCACAAAGGTCAAGAATCCAGGCTGTGAAAATGAGCTGAGAATAGCAAGTGGTGTGACTGGATGGAATTTAGAAAGAAATGAAGGGAGTGTATGAGAGATGTGGTATAGCAGGGGAAGCAAAGGGAATGAATTGTGAAGCAGTAGAATGGGTGAAACATAATACTTTGAGGTGGTTTGAACATGTGGAAAGAATGCAAGACTGGGAGTTTACAAGAAAGAGTGCATGACAGTACAATTAAAGAGGCTGTGTGAGTGGAACACCACCTGTGACATGGGCAAACTGGGTGGAGGAACACTGGAGGGAGAGAAAAAAGGAAGAATGCAAGGAATGGTGTATAAGAGGGAGGCATGTAAGGACTGGGATAAATGGAGACTCTTTTGTCATGGCCACCTCTTGATGGGAGTTCCCTGAGAGAACAGGCATCAGAGATATAGGGAGATAGATATATCTAGAACGGGGATACCAGGGTTGTTGATACAAGATTTTTATTTCTTAATCATTCAATAAAACCTTGTCACTTTGCATAAGATGACTTGTAGATTGGGAAATAACCAAGGTAAGGTTTTTCAACCTTGATGAATGACTTTTGTAACACTGAGAAATTCAGAGGCTCATATCTTATACACGAATCTTTAAAATACAACCCAACTCCACCATACATCCTTCCTTTCCTGTCCTACTTATATAGTTGTAATTCAGGCTCAAAACCCCACTGTTTATGTGATCTTCAATGTAAGTCTCTGTAAAAGCTACAAATACTGTGTTCGATTCAGTAATCAAACCACTTCTGAAAAGGATTTCATTAGTTTTGTGTGATTTAAGTCCCTGTGTTTTGGCATAAACATAACTGGTCATATTTCTTGTTGCTTAATTGAAGTGAGGTATTTCTTAACAGTTTCTATTACAGTGCTCTGCTCATTTCCAATAGCTTTGGTGGATGGGACTCTGCTAAACTTGGCAGCAATTTCAGTTCCTTCACATTTTCTACCAAGTAACCACAGTAATTTCTTCCTTTGACAGTTCTCCCCTGTCTTCAGGAGTTCCAATGTTGAAGTCTAAAAATTTTCATTCGTGTTAGCTTGGCCCCTTTTAGCCCGATTCCAAATGAGTGATTTTTGTTCATTTCAAGGTACATGATGAACTGTCCCTGCCAAGTGGTGAGCCTGACAGTACCGGCAAAACAACAAATTTTCTCCAATGATGTTTTGCACTCACATATATCTACAGTAATTCCTTTGGAGCTCCTTTAACTTCTATAACTTTTCAACTTTAGTATTTCAACCTTTATTCCATCATCCCTACTAAATATGCTCCCATATGCTTAGAATTTCAAACCTTCCCTACTCTTGTCACATTCGAACAGCTTTAACTTCTAAGCTCCCACCTCTCATTTATAAACATGCTGACTCAGCCAGTCTTCATGCTAAAATTTCTTTCCAAACAATGACTCTTTCCATACTGAAAGACATGTCTGATCTTTTCATAATTTTATTTGTCAATCACAAGAACATTCAATCATCTTATATCAATTTAAATGCACAAAAAAATTACACTGACATAAATGACAAAGCCATGATATATATACCCAAAATATTGTTTAAGCAATCCAATGATCAAAATTAGTCTCATGAGAGTTGAACAATTTTTCTATCTTAAAGATAGAAATAATTGCTAATTTATAGCTTAAAAAGCTAGAATTTATACTGTTACTATTTTTTCACACCTATATCATTGAAAAATCTGAAAACTTACCTTTTTGCCTGAAACAGACTCGTCAGCTGATCTAGCTCTGGGTCGCACAGTCCTGAGAGTGTTAGTGGGCGAGGCCTGCGCTGAGTGTGAGCCCTGGACTGGTCGAGTGGGACTGCTGGTGGGACTGGTAGGTGGTGGTGGTGCCAGAACCCCCCCTGCTGTATACCCTGGGGAGGGCATCGCTATGTGGGTCATATGGGTAGGAGGGCTCCAAGTTCCCCTTCCACCATCATGCAGGTAGAAGGTTGGTGATCCAAAGAAGTGGACCCCTGCACATAGTAGTGGCCAGCAGAAGAACAACATTGCCATGTGGACGTGCAGCATAGGCGCACACAGCAGCAACACGTGGTAGGGGAGACATGCACATGCACATTAGCAACATACAAACATTTAGGCACTTCCCCCTTAAATAGCAGTACAGTATTAGCTAACAAAAATATCAAGGCTCAATTCTGAATGATAGATCTGTAACACTCCCACATATGAGCCTTGATCTTAAAAGTTCCTGATCAAGCAGTAAGATATCTGAGGTTCATCTAATTTCACTATAGTTTTAAATGAACTAGAATCTTCACTATAAAAAACACCAAGACAGGTGACAAAGATGCAGACCAGCTCTTGGGGCAGCTTAATACGATGAGGTTAGAATGACAAAAAATTGGGCTGGTGTTTCAGCAGTGAAGCATTGTCTTCCTATCAACTGTGTGTTATATCCATAACAATCTAAAATATCAAGCAAAAGACAATACCAATGATGGAATTTCACATAAGTGCAATCCACAATTCTTTTTTCAACAATAACACTATCTCTTCTGTAAAAATGATGAAAGACTATACATCACAAATGTCATTCAATAATATTTGAACCAAGAAATGTGTCCATTACAATTGGATGCCCCACCGGCAAACTGAAAAAGTTCAGTAAATCCTGTGAACAGAGAAATACAGTCAGCTACATTTAAGTGAAAATGCAGCTCTGTCTGAAAAATAATAAAAACAGACTTGGGAAACAAATCAATTCCTTTCTATATGCATGACCAAATGAAACTACAGTAAACCTATTCTAAAAGAAATACAGCTTTGATGTTAGACTGGTCTGTTTCTGTATTGCACTATGAGTAGTGCTACTAAACTAAGCTTCTGCATGTACAATCAGCTGTACGAGAGAAATCAGGATCGGTATTTACCAAACCAGGATGAGAAGGGAAAAACAGGTGCCATGTTCAATGAAGGGAAACTAGGTGTTCTAGCTCTGAGTAAAACCAAGTAGAAAGGGATGGGGTAGAATGAATAGTTTCAAAATGTTCGGGGGGTTAAAGTCTAGGGTTAGTGAGAGGTCGAAAACAAAGGAGGGGTTTACAATTCTGATGAAGGAAGTACTGCGGGACTGCGTTCAAGAGTGTATGAAAGTAAATTCAAGACTGATCCAAGGTTGAATTAAAGCACACTAAAAGAGGTGGATGATTGTCAGTGTTTATGCACCTGGTATTGACAAGAGGGAAGAAGAAATGGGATCTTGGAGAGGAGGTGAGTAAGTGCTCTTGCAGTTTTAATGCAGTTGAGGACCTGATTACTAGAGTGACTGATATGGTACATGGGGTCCAGGTGTCAAAAAAAAATAAGGGGGAGGGGGTGGCTTGCTGAGATATGTGCTAAAAGAGGAATGGTGATTAAGAATACTTGGTTTAAAAAATGTGCATACAAAAGTACATGTGGGTGCGGGGAGACTTGGGTCAATGGACATCACTAAATTATAAGCTAAATGATATCCACAGAAAGGACATGCTGCTGGATGAGTATGTGCTAAGTGGGAAGCACATGGAATCTGTTAATCAGAGAATAACTGGGGAGTGTGAAATTTATAGTAGTTTTACTAATGGAAAAAATGATGTGTACAAAAGAAGTGGTGAAAGTGAGTGAATTTGGAATTAAGGGAGCGTGAGTGTGTGTGGTTAGTCACATAGGAAAGGATGTGGAAGGTATCTGAGAAGGCAGGGCTAACATCTGTTGGTTGAGTGTGAGACATTCTTAAGGTGAGATGTGGATGCTTAAGAAAGGGAAGTGAATGATGGGATCAGGAAATTAAACCAAGTAAAAGAGCAAAGATGGGTGCAAGGGCAATATCTGCAAGAGAGGACTGTAAGTAGGAATTCCATCCAGTCCTGAAGTTGAGCTCCTTCTAAGCTCATCAATTGCTCTGCCTTTATCATTCTGCAAAGTCTTATCAATATACAGTCAATATTGCAATTCGCAGTCCCTCCAAAATCGTTATTCCTGGTAAATTAAGAAAAATATTAAAATGGGTCCAAAGCAAAAGAAAAAATTATATTATAGGAGGGCAAATATGAACTGACAACAAATCTACTCAGAAGCTGATGAAAGTCTGAAGCTGACTAGTACTAGCCCTGTTAAATCTGACCAGCCAAGACCATCCTCAAAAACAGTTAAACAAAAGTACCAATTTTCAGAGCCAACAACAATCCTAAATCCATAGAAAAATCAAAATGTTAGTAAAATACACTGAAATTTAAAGCCTAAAATGGTAGCCTAGAATGCTATCCCCTTCTATGCTCAAAGTACTGGCTCATGGTCTATGTCAGCCATCAAACCTCACCCATATGTTGGGAAGTCAACTAAAATATCCTTTCCATGGTGCCCTGCTGACTGCTGTGAAGGGTTATTTCACTCCTTAAAAAAATATCAGAGAACAATGTGAAACTAATCAGAAACATCCTCTTCAATAGAAGACAGCCATATTCAGTTGTAAATTATTTCTTTTTCTGTCTTGCTTAAAGCTGAAGCCAAAACCTGTTCTATAGCACCAGTAACATACCTTGATTGGCTTTATTTACCTTTCAGAGAATTTTCATCTCAGGAGAAAACAGAGGGTGCTCCCCATGCGAACATCAGATTCTGTGGGTACATTTATGGCTAACATATTCTTATTGCCATGAGATATTTCCTCCAAAGAAGAGGAAAATGTAGCAGATAACTGAGACTGACACCACAATATTACTGCAAATTTATGCACATCTCTTGGTAAGCATTCTGTTTACAAGAGCAAAACCATGTGCTTGTTGTTGTTCGGTAACAAGCAGTGCTTGAGATCTGTTCCATGATGACATCCATTTGTTTATCATATCATTTTGAATAAGCAGTATATTCATATCTGATAGTCAAATGTAGAAAAGACACTTAAAATACAAATAAAAAATACCAATTATACCAAAAGATTACATCTTCTAAGTGTCTAATTAGAGCTTTCATTGAAAAATAGTGTAACAATATGCTATAGAGCAGGAGGGTACAGTGAACAGTGATGAAATGATAACATGCTTGAGGATATCTGATCCATCTACATGTATAAGGGCCTCATGTGAGACAGCAGGAAATAAAAAAGTGAAAATGCTTTTCCTTATGAAAGAGATTCAATCAATATTCAAGCAAGAATAAAGGCAATCACTGAGGAGCAATTACCTGCAGAAAATGAGAAAGAGCAAATACAAAGGGAATATCAAATCATAAAAAAATGTGACTGAATGATGTTTTTATAGATATAATACATTGTCATCTCAATGCTGATAGGAAGGCAATGCTAGGTGACTCCAAAGGCATCTTTCCTTATAACTTGGGATCAGCTTGTCAAAGTCTTTGATGAACAATGACAAACTCTAAGTAGATGATGAAAATAAACGTAGCTGTGAATAACTTGGTTAAGGTGACAGGCAATGTGAACTGATGGAGACACATACAACTGAAAACAACTGGAGTAAACATCAACTTAATCCCTATGGACACAAGAAAGTTCAGGGATATTTGCAATGCTCTACTACACAACACCAACACATGATATCTTCCCAGGGGAGTCGATATGCATTAATACATTAATTAACATTATACTTTATTGATGTCCTCATAGCTGTCTGCCCTTCCCAACATGGGAGAATGCCGGTGGTTTTATCTTAAAGCTTATTTCCCCAAATTAAAGAACCTTCATTTAAGTCTATCTTCTTTGATATGCCATTCAAAATATCAGTTTCTATCACCCAGGCAAAACTAGATGTATCAATTCTGTTATTATGATTACTTCTTAATAATACAAGACCTGTTTCACAATTTTGTGCATACAATGGCACAATGATCAAAAAGTATGTTAGCATCACAATGCAAAACAACCCACTTCAGCAATATTAAACAAGACAGCACAAAACATGCAAAGCTAAGCAGTAAACAATCATGATTAATTTATACATTTTACACACATTTCCCACAATATAACAAAGTCGGGTTGACAAACCTCCTAAGTCACCTTTGACTCAAGAGTTAGCACTAAAAACTAACACTTCACATATCTTATTCTAATAGGGTCAGTTTTAATATATAACAGCATCAAAAGCATCATCAAAAATTTCAAGCACATTAAATATTTCTAATTGGCATCTATAATAAATCTGAAAAATGAAGCCTTGAAAAATAGCTGAAGACATCAAACATTATTTATGATTAAAATATATCAAGATGGAACTTGCACTATTTTCAATTCCTACAGGAACACTGTCACAACAATAAGAAACAACAAACAAGAAAACTGATACTAACTATGAGACATTTCTGTTCTCAGAAAAAGCTGTGATGATGAATGTATGCATGCTGAGCATGTCAGTTATGGAAGTCTGACAACCACTGAAAAGTAATCAAACCATCTAAACAATGTGACTAACTTCTTTCCAAAGTGGTTGGCTACTGAAGTTCTCTTCTTAAGAAACTGTCCAAAACTTACAAAACAGAGGTTATATTTCCTATGAATCAGGTAAGTACCCCTTCAAGGTTGATTGATGAATAATTTTGTAAGATACAAGGGGGTGAGAGAGGCCTAGGAAGTAAATCTGTTGTTTGCTGATGACACAGCACTGGTGTGAAAGAGAAACTGCAGAAGTTGGTGTCTGCTTGGGAGAATGTGTGAGAAAGGAGGAAGTTGAGAGTATATGTGAATAAGAGCAAGGTTATTAAGTTTAGTAATGAAAAGAGATGGGTTAGTTAGGTGTGAGTTTGAATGGAGAAAATTTGCAGGAAGCAGGATGGTTAATATATCTGAAAATGAACTTGGAAGCAAATGGAGCTATGGAAATGGAAGTGGGTCACAGAGTGGGTGAGGGGTTGAAGGTCCAGGGAGCTTTGACGAATATGTGAAATTGGAAGTCATTATCTGGGAGGGTGAAAATGGATATGTTTGAGGATACAGCAGTCCCAAAGACCTTGTATGGTTGTGAAGTATGGGCTACAGATGAGAATGTTTGGAGAGGCATGGATGTCTTGGAAATGACATACTTGGGGACAATATATGGAGTGAGGTGTTTGATCAAATAAATGCTAACAGTGTAAGTGGGAGGTATGGTTATAAAGTGCACTTGAGATAGCTAAAGACAGTGTGCCAAAATGGTCTGGACATGCAGTGACAACAAATGAGGAAAAATGATAACAACTTAGTAACTCTACCTGACACATACCAACAGAAGATAATAAAACTCAGAGACATTGAGGAGTACAAAGAAGATTAAGACTAGTCCAACATGTAAAAAAAAGGCCAAGGAATGTACTGATATTCTATGGAGAAGAAAATGATGGCACAATAACCATTTCAGGGATGGATGCAAGGTTTCTTCTTAGTCATGTTCGTGGCATCTATTATGTATTCCATTAGGTAATTGCTTGTGAACATCAAAAACTCAAGATTACATTTGAAGTATTTCATTAACGTCATTATAATGCAGCACGCTCCACCATCAGACCTTTTAAAGGACAGCAACTAGAACCAAATAATTCTATGTGGGTGTCAAATCAGTAGAAACTGAGAGGACTTAAAAACATTCTAGGACAAGCAGAAGTTGGACCTGGCTTCAACTTTTACAGTCTACAAGCTAACATTAATGAAGTAAATCAAAACTAATGATAAATATCAACAATAAAAGTACAATAATATCATAAAACTTTTAATTCCCTAATCTAAAAATAAAATAAGCCACCTAAGAGTACAGCTTTCATTGAACATCAATCCTGAGACTAACATTACCATATGGATTAGAGACTAGGTCAATAGGAAAGAAAAATAAAAAAATGGAATGAAGTAGCCAGTAAGGAGATAAGAGTACTAAGGAGAGTGACAGAATGAGAAATAAGACAAAAGAAGACCTAAATGTTTCAGTTCTCAAATAACTGCACAAACATCAAAATGACTCTCTATCTATCTATCTATATCTCCGATGCCTGTTCCCTCCGGGAACTCCCATCAAGGGGTGGCAAAAGTCATGTCTTGAAAGAAACTGGGACATTAACCGAGGAAGTATAAGTAAAAGAGAGATGTGGCTGATGAGAGCGGCAAATATCAGAGCAGCACAAAACTGCTAGCCTGATGTAATATCATAAAAAACTGCAAGCCTGTTGCCATATCATGCAAATGTTTATGCCTGGTTAACATCAGGAACATGCATATTGTGAAAGTATTTAGTTGTCTTCAATCAAAATGAAAAGCCTCATGCTAATTCATGTACATCATCATAAAACTCCCTCATCCTTTCTTCTATTCTTTTCCCTCCTCTTTTGTACATCTTTCACAACCAGACATGTGAAAGTAAATACAGAGCTGCCAACCTTGACAAACAAAAACAAAAAACAAAGATGGCAAAAATAAGGAATTCTGAGTAAAAAGAAAAAAGGAATTCTGCAAAACGAAACTTACAACAACGTGCAATACAGGAAATTGTAATGTCCAGTGCTCAAGCTGTTATCTCCATTCATTCATCTACATGAAGATGGTTCACAATTGTTTACTTAAAAGCCAACAAAGTATCTAGTCAGTAGTGTTTCATTTTTGGTCTAATAACTAAGTCAACAGAGGTTCTAATGTTTGTTTGTCCAAACACATTCAGTCCTGGATATAGAGCTTTTTGTTATAAGCAGTGGTTGCCTGTTTGCACTTCTACATAAGCCCTTCACTGAACTTCATGCGATGAAAATTTTTTTTTAAGCACAGCTATACACTTTCTGTGTGAGGAAATCTGATAAATAATGTTTGTGTTTACATTACCAGACTAAACTTTCTCTCATCTTTGACTCTGCTGTGAGCTTGTGCGGTTATTTACATTAAATGGTTGGAAACTAAGCGACGTCCAACTGTCATTTTGTACACTGTATTAGTACTTGAGTGTGCAATGAGAACATACAATATATACTGAACAGTGCAACCCTGTGAGCTTCCCATACATTACATACACAAGTACAATACATGAACATACAATGAGAATTGAAAAAAAAATGTATTTTATGAAGAAAAATTGCACTCCCATATTTATCTCAAAAAACATAAATACAGCAAAAACATAATGGTTGGCAGCTTGGCAAATAGCTTAAAGGAGCAGAAACCAAAGCACCAACACTTTAAACTGCTCTTCACTCTCTGTCTTTTATCTGACTTACTGAAATATAAGCCTTAAATACATGATACTAATCATGATTCACAGGGATTCAACACTTTTCCAGCGACTAAACACAAACATGATTAAAAATTCCAACAACTCGATTCAAAACTGAATAGCATTATTCTGCAACCTAGCCTTTATGAAGTAACATCTTTCTCTAATAACATTCAAACAATGAATAAGAAATCTGTTTCATCTCGAGATGGCATCTCAAAACTGACAGACAAACCATGTAGTTAACTAAAGACGAACACATTTTCATCTTGTAAATTAGGGGATAGGTAACTGATCCTTAACTAAGGAAGAAGAAAGTCACTCTATTTTCATAAGTTTGTTTTCTGTTCATTGGTTATATCAGTTCAACTGCAGACACATGCAAGGATAAACATCAAGTACAAAAAAAAAAATTATTACAGTAATATCAATACATACAAAATCTATGATTGCATAAACCCCTTACATTCAAGACAACCATGCTAATTCAGGAATATACACGAGAGATGATAAAAAAGTCAAGAACAGGACGCTGAAGTGACAAAAGACTGACTGCTCTAAAATATGTAAATGGAATGTGTGAAAGAAACACAATATGAGCCACAAGCAACAAGATTTCCAGACTTGTGCAGCACATCCAACCTGACATAATTTTAATGCAAACATACAAAGGCTGTCATATAATTAAGTTAAGACACTATTCAAATCCCTTTTGCTTTTTAATCCTAAAGAAGACATTAAAAATGCTTTGATATCTAAAATAAGTGGAACCATACATTTATTGTGGGTTAAAGATTCTGATGAGAATTAGCAGCACTACACATCAAAGTACTTCTCTAGGCTTTTAGAAATGCTGTATCTCTTCCTAGGAGTACTTCACTTTCACTGTGAGTCTAAGATGCCACACAGAATCAGCAGGACAACACACTAAGTTACCTGCCAGTCATCAAGAACTTTGTCTTCACCAGTTCATCTTCATTCAGAAAGAGCTCAATATAGCACCACATAAGTTTGTAATCACTCTCTGTGCCTTCATAAAGACATGCACACCATCATCAATCAGTCTATTTTCAGTCTTAAATCAACAAAACTACTATGCTTACCATTTTACTCTTTATAATGTCAAGCAGTTCCATATCAACCATATATGCACTAACTTAGATCAATACTTGGAGCTTTTCAATGTGAATATGAAGCTAGGAATTGATAAGTTGTTATACGTACTGCTAGTACTGGCCAAAGTGAGAACACAAAGTTTGACTACATCTCCATTCTCAATTTGGTCAAAAGCAGCTACCAGCTGTCATCCTGAATTCAACATCCAAAGTTAACTACAGTAATTTGAGCCTAAAACCTGGCAAAAATACCAAATAAAAAATTTCACTCACTGTAATGTACAGCAGCTTTATAGTTACCATATATGTAAGACCTACAAAGCTTTAGTTACCATATATGTAAGACCTACAGAACTTTATAGTCACCATATAAGACCTACTGAGCTTTATAGTTACCATATATGTAAGACCTAAGATGAGATCATTCATCATGTTCTTCAACATGACCATGAGGTTACATGAGACCAATAGTCTGATGAAAACCCCATTTCTGTTTTCAGTACAGCAAAATGTTGGCTTACATGCTGCTTCTGAATTATTACATCCATAGTACAACCACTAAACCGGTGTAAAAGCCAGCTCCACAAAGAAAGAGCCATTCATTCTTCAACTTTCTGTCTGACAAAATTCTCATCAAATATCATTAGCAATTCATTAATGTTCCAAAGACACAAACCTGGACTTGTAGGATTGTAGTTCCTGCCCATCCTATGAGCAAATTCTGCTAGGGATGTGGCATCAGAGGGGGTACTAGTGTTGACCAAATTAATGCAGACATTGGGTGCAGAGGACGAACGGTCGCGGGGAGCTAGAGGTGCTGGGGCAGGTCGAGGAAGCGTGGGTGGTGCCTGCCCTCCTCCCCCTCCACC
>JAUUDZ010369661.1:0-15725 GCA_032361705.1 Panulirus versicolor | reverse complement strand
CCACTCTTCCCTTCCGCGCTCCGTACTATGTCCTGCCTCATGATACACTCCTCCTTGATATTTACAGTTTGGCAGGTAATTACTTACCTCTTCCTTTCTCTTCCATTCTTCCTTAACATCTTTCCCATCCCTTAATTCTACTGTCCCTTTCTCTGCTACCCATTCCATCCTCTTTGCTTATCCTCTGTGTCCATTCTCACTTCACCCTTCCCTATCCCTTCCTCCTGCAGTCCGTCCCTCATCTTCTACACTTCTCTGTGTTTATTATCTCCCCTTCTCTGCTACACACCTCTCACAGTCCCTTCATTTCCTCTCCTAACTTTCCCCTCTTCTTTGTTCAACAGAAAGCCAGTCCGAGGTTCATTACAGCCCATGTGAGCTGGAGCTATCATAACAGAGACTTTTAATGTCTTTTGTATATAATACTTGTCCGCCATTTCCTGTGTTAGCGTGGTAGCGCCAGGAACAGAAGAAAGGTCGCATCCGTTCACACCTATTCTCTAGCTGTCATGTGTAATGCACCGAAACCACAGCTCCCTATCCACATCCAGGCCCTACAGACCTTTCCATGGTTTACCCCAGATGTTTCACATGCTCTGGTTCTGTCCACTGACAGCACTTCAACCTGGGTATACCACATTGTTCCAATTTACTCTATTTCTTGCATGCCTTTCACCCTCTTGTATGTTCAGGCCCCGATCGCTCAAAATCTCTTTCACTTCATCCTTCCGCCTCTAGTTTGGTCTCCTGCTTCTTGTTTCCTCCACCTCTGACACATATATCCTCTTTGTCAATCTTTCCTCACTTATTCTCTCCATGTCCAAACCATTTCAACACACCCTCTTCTGCTCTCTAGTACCTATACTATTGAAAGTAGTGTGCTGTGAAAGGTTTTACTGCAGCCTCTGTTCTGTACTTACCGAAAAATCTAACTTTCCACCGGAGGACAGAAAGAAAACAAATTACACCAGAAGAATTATACATAACTTTACTATTCAAGCTGGTTGTGAAATTTACAACCAAAATATCATCTATGAAAATACAATATTTTTAATAAATGTAATACTGTAATTTGCATTCACTTTCCTCCCTTATCAGCCAAGACTTGAAAGTCCAATGATCATGGTGGCAGAACACCGTGAAGTGGAACAGTTGTCCCAAACTCTCGGGAGTTATCTCAAAGAAAAGTGGTACAAAAAATATCTCGACTCTTGAGTACATATTTAGGAGCTAAGTGGGACCTATAATTAGGATGAAAGTGCACCCTAACGATGGTGTAGGTATTAATTCATAACCTGATAGAGACCAAG
This sequence comes from Panulirus versicolor, assembly GCA_032361705.1. Taxonomy (NCBI): domain Eukaryota; kingdom Metazoa; phylum Arthropoda; class Malacostraca; order Decapoda; family Palinuridae; genus Panulirus; species Panulirus versicolor. The sequence goes on along the minus strand of JAUUDZ010369661.1, from coordinate 14,415 downwards.
TACAAAACCTAAGCATCCACTATAGGATTCATATTACAACAGTGTATCCCTACTAGGGACAGATGGGGAATAATGCACTAACTTATCAACTGTTATTTAACCTGGTCTACCTGGATATATGTCATGTACAAGTCTGGGTTGAAGTACTGTTAAGGGAAAGATTACACACATTTCCAGGAATCTCTTGTTATAATGACAAAACTATACTTTTATCGACTTAAATCAAACAAAATTGTGTACATATAAAATACTTATTTCCTAAGCACATATTCTCATATATAATCGAGTTAAACCCATGTTCAAAACCCAGTCCTCCGTTGTTTCTTGATCTCTAAAATAACAATACTAAGATTTTTCAAAAAAATATACAACTGATAGCGAAGTCCTGGTCAAACTTACATCTGTAACTATCTTAAACCAGTGTGGTGGAATCCAGACAGCTGTTCTGAGCTCAAAGTCAGAAAAAGGAAAAAATTATAAATTATAAATTGTAACAGGTGAACTCTTATTTAGACTTAGGATAAAGTCCTGTGATCTATGAAAGAAAATCTGTTCTTGATTCTTCAAAATGTTGCTCAGTGGTCTGTGACATCATTCCCATATGAAGAAAAGAGAATTACAAGAACATTACCCATATTAGGTAGTTACTTTAGCTTTTGTGGGTGGTGCCATACTCAGGGCCACACAGGACATATCACAGAGCTCCAAATAGAGGTATCGTTGTATACAGGTGTCAGATGAACAATCCTCTATTGCTGCCTTCCATACAGAGATGCGTCAAGAAAGCCAGGATGAGCACCATCTTTTGGATGTCATGAACCCCAGCTTGAATTTCCAGTTCATATCAGAAAAAGTGAACTGGCTGATATTGATAACTATCTCTTTTCAACAAATGATTGAAATTTGAGTTCCAAAAGATCTGTCATTCACCATCAGGTCCACAGAGTGCCCACGGGACTTCACTGGACATAATGAGGGAAGGAAAGTGACAAATCTTGAACTGAATTAAAACAGGTCTATTTCTGAATGTGGCCATTTCATTTTTGACCATAAACTTAGGGTTTGCATTACTCCTAACACACAACAGCTGGGGCTTTGTCTAAAATTTGCCAAATCTGTATACTACATGAATTTCATACTCATAAGACTAAATGCTTTGGCTTACCGGAAAATGGTTTTTGCAGTTGTGCTTTAAATTCTCAATGAACAGTTGTGACTGAAGAAGATCCAAGACTTTTGTAAGCTTCCACTTTTGCTGAGGAGTCTGCAATAGGTTTAGTGATCAAATAAGACTTAAATAGCATCTTTACAGTGAGACTAGAAAAGTAAAACCCAAAAGGTTCTTAAAGAGTACTTCTGCAAATGCTAATGCTGCCCTTTATGTCATAAAACAATATATCATCTGTTAGTCAAATTCTACGTTATACATGGAGCTAAGAAACTCCATACATGAGGCTTCTGTCCAGTACCTGCAGCTTTGAATTCGGATGTCTAGTCAGCTCTGGGGAGGTTCAAAGTCATTGGGAGTGAGATGGATGAGGGGTAGGGAGTCATCAGGAAAGGGATCAAAGTTTTCTTGGATTACTGGGAAAGGGATTGCTGAGCCACACAGCTGTGAAAGTGAACTTCCTAAGGTGTGGTTTTAAGTGCACCAGGATGCAAAACTCACTTGTGATCAGGATAGTGAGTGTGACACATTTCTGAACCATGTCCATGGGAAATGAAGGTCACACTATAAGAGGTCTGAACTCTGCAATGGTACAAAATGTAGTTCTTGCTCCTAGGAATATCAGTGGTGTTTACAAACCCATGAGCCCATCATTACTGTGTCATGCCTTCCATATATGAAGTGCCTTTCATGTTTAACTACATTACTGCAATTTACTTCTCAAAAGTTGAAAACAGACTTCAGAGATATACATAGAGTAAAATGCTTATTTCACTTTTCAGACAATGTATCTCTCATAGTCATGCTTCTGAAAATGCTTGCAAGATGAGCTTAACTTGATGTACTTTGTTAGGTGGACCACTACAGGATATCTCTAACAAGTTATTTCAAAGAATCTTTGTAGGGAACTATCTGTATCATCTTTATTGGTTGAACTTTCTGAAAATATTCACAGATACATATATCACTTAAAAAATCTTCATAGGGACTATCTGAATTATCTTTATAGATATAACTCTGTAAAAATATTTATAGGGACATATATCACAACAGTTCTTGTAACACATCAACAATGAAAACTAACATACACTGCACTTACATCTGATTGATAGATATTGATTATCTGACGTACTGACTATGCCTACCTTTCAGCTGATAAAATTAAACCACATAAGATGCAAAGACTTTGCTTGATGTAAACTTTACGAGGCTTCAATATTCTATAAAAAGTAAGTGGTCTCAAATTTTCATAACTTCTGATAACTAGGTTTGCTCAGGAATCAGTTTAAACAATTCATCATTGGATTTCTTAGATCAGTTAAACATTCTTATAACTGTAATGTGTACATCACTGTAATAATGCCAGTTATTAGGATATGGAATGGGATTTTGTTGGTTTCTTAATATCAAGCAAAATCATCAACACTTTTGTCAACAATGGGTCATTTGTTGTCTTTGTGCATTCATATCTCCTTAGTACTTAATTAGTGAACATCACACTAAAATAACTTTTTTCTTACATCTTCCTCCAACACAAAATTGTTATTTTTCTCCGATACTATCCACATCCATTAAGTACATTCACAAGGACATTGAAAACTTTCCTATTTCCTTCAGATTTAAAAAGATGTTTGAAACACCGTTTTCATATGATCAGCTTCCAAAGAATAAGATTTCTTTTGTTCATCCTCATCTCTAAGTATGTTGCTCAATTAATCAAAGACCCTCTAAAAAAATGCTGTTATTCCACAGAAGTCTTCCAATCAGCACATTTTTCTTTTAAGGGAACTTTGACATGGCAGGAGAAAGAGAGATTCTTCCCTTAATTCTAACGAGTTCATGGTCATTCTATCTTTACAATCCAATCTTTAATATTTCTCAGTAACTTTTCTGTATCTACAATACATGAATTAAAGGTGACAGGAACAACCTATTATCATACCTTGGTCAAATCAGTATTAGTAAATAACTCATACTGCATCTTGTGATACTGGAGTATAATGCTTACTTTAACATGTGTAGGCTACTCTTGGAAGAGACTACATTATAAAGCTTTATGTACTGTAGCTTGATGTTAGAATGCACTTTGAGACAGATGGACGCAACCTATACACATGTAAAATGAGTTTGTATTTGTGTTCTATATTTTGAGTTTCAGCATAAAACCTGGAAAAGAATTTCAGCATAAATGTTTCTGGAGGGCAGAGCATAACGTATAAGCAAGGTATACTGTTCTTCAAATGATATAGTTAAAGTTTGTATTAAATTTTGTGTTTCAAAATACAACCTGGAAATGAATTTCAGGATGAATGTTTCTCAAGTTAAGTGCATAACATATGAGTAGATTAAACTATTCTTCAAGAGATGTGGTTCATAAGCAGCATGAGTAGCACAATCAGTCTAACAGTAGAGAGTATAATCTAGATGCAGCATCTACATTTTCATGAGTAAAATGTAAGTACTGAAGACTGGTTGCCACGGATGAGGAGGAAGGGTGGCATTTGGTGAGTTAGAGTCTCCAGCCAGGCCATATAAAGTGGAGCTGACACCATCCCCTTTGCTGGTATGGGCAGTGTCCTGCAAGGTAATCCAATATGAATTTCTCATACATTGCTATACAAGATAATAAAAACCTGCAAGCCCAAACTCATTAACTGCAAGTTGTAAAAAAGAAAGAAAAAAAAGGGTAACATGAATAAATATACAAAAGGATTCCATTTCTAATTTCAATTAACATATCTTTTTAATAAAACAAATTCTGTGGAATTCCTCACAATTTTGACACTCGCAATCCCTCATTCTACATTTTAATACAAACAAGTTTCTAGGTGTATTTGTTAATGTGCAAATAGGGTATAAACAACTTTACCCACTAAAAAAGACACAGGAAGTCATACAAAGCTTGATTCAACCCAAATAAAGGGTTCTCTATCTATAAAGTATGTAAGTACTATAAAGTATGTAAGTGCTATCTTTCATTACTTTCCCATTTTCATGGAGTGGAGTTAAGTGGATATATATACATATCTTTTTTGGAATCCATTTTGCAAAACTGGAATTCAGAGCCCTTAATTCTGCATGATGACAAAAAATTGGCAAAATGAAATTTCCTTTACACTGTGCCCTGGATTTTTCATCCATATTACTTATGAATGAATTACTCGTACATGTGATACACATGAAGTGGGAAGCAGGCAGATCTGAGATAGTGAGAGATGGGAAGTGAAATTGCTAGTGAAAGAGAAAAAGATGTATATAGGCAGTACTTACAGGGACGGATGCAAATGATTGTGAGAGGTATGAAATAGTGGGGGGAAAAAATTGTAGGGGTTGAAAAAAAGATGGCAAATGTAAATTGGGATGAATGGGTAACAGTAAACTTTCGGGAGAATTAAATCATTTGTTATGAGGTTAATAAGTGGAAAAACAAGAGAAAAGAAGGAAACAATGCTGAAGTGACAAAAAAGGAAGTGGTAGCAGGTAGTGATGAAGTGAGTAGGGGATAAAATGGTTATTTTGAAGGACTGTTCAATGTGTTTGATGATAGGGTGAATGATGTAGGGTGTTTGAGTTTAGGTGGTATGCAAAGTGAGTCATGGAAAGTGGTTTGATGGAGATAGAAGTTGTGAAAGCCTTATGTAAGATGAAATGTGGCAAGGCAGTTGGAGTGGAAGGTTTGCAGATGAATTCATTAAGAAAGGGGATGACTATGTTGTTGATTGGTTAGTCAGGATTTTCAGCGTATATATGGATTATGTAGAGTTGCTTGAGGATTGGCAGAATGTATGAATAGTGCCACTGTATAAAGGCAAGGGAGGTTAAAGGTGAGTGTGACTGGTAAGTTGCAGGGGAAAGTAAAGTAGTGATTGAAAGGGTGAAAGCATGTACATAGCATCAGACTGGGGAGGAACAGTGTAGTTTCAAAAGTGCTAAAGGATGCATGGATCAGGTGTTTGCATTGAAAAATGGGTGTGAAAATACTTGGAGAAACAGAAGGATTTGCATGTGGTATTAATGGATCTAGGGACAGCATATGACAGGGCTGATAAGATATGCTTAGTGGAGGGACTTGAGGAAATATGGTGTGGGAGGAAAATATTTAGAAGCAGAGAAGTTTTTATCAAGGGAGTATGGCATGTATACAAGTGGAAAGAGATGAGAGTGAATTGCTCCAAGCGAAGGTTGGTCTGAGGAAGGGATGTGTGATGTCACCTAAGTTGTTTAATTTGTTTATGGGTCGGGTATGAGGAAAGTACATGCAAGAGTCTTGGGGAGAGGGGCATGTCATGCCTGGAAAACATTCTTATCAATAAACAGTGTAACTCTATCAATTTGATATATAATCAAATGTTTACTTTCAGTCTGGTAATATTTATGGTACAAGCTAATAATTCAAAACTTTCTAAGAAGCTATATAAATCCCTGACTGTTTTATGCCACCTTACCATAACCAAAAGATTTTCATTCCATACGTTGTCTGAAGATTTGCAATTTTTCTCTTCCACTACATACATGAATGATACAAAGGATATTTTTTGTAATATATCTCTTGAATGTTACTGTACTCACATGACAATAAAGGAAGCTTCTCTTGAGTGTTCAAGCAGCAGCTCTCGCAGACGAATGTGGCGGTTAGTCTTGTCTTTCAAGGCTATCAACTCTGATTCTGTGATACCCTCTGTGCCTGTAATGGATGCAAGGTCATCAGGAGGAGGAGAAAACCAAGAAGGGATGGTAAGATGGGTCATATATATATACATGGATATATATCAAATCATACACATCACAGAGAATTGGTATCAGGAAATGAATCAAGGAAAGTGTTGTAACTTAAACAGTAACAGAATGATATGAAAATGTATTAAAGTCCATTGCAGAGTTCAGGCATTTTGAAGCTGAAGTCACTATGAGTGACTCTGCAATGGCAGCTAGCTATAAATTTTGCCAACCAATTTGTATCATTGTTATGGAAGGTGGTTTAAAGTATCTTTTGCATGAAGATGCTTTGGGAGACGGTGTCACATGCACTGTTGATGTTTACTGCCACTAGTGCTATAAAGAAACAGGAAGGGGCCTGTGGTTGGTTGAAGCAATCTAAAATATCTTATGTGAGGTCAGAATGAATCATGGTGGTGGAGCAGTTGGGTCTGAAGCCCTTGAGAGTGGGACGTTTCCTTTGATTCTATTGTAGATCAGTTTTTTCACAGTTTGAATACCAAAGAAGTGATATAGGGAAGTACAAGGAAGGGGAGTTAGGTGGCTTGGAGGGTTCTAGGAAAAATTATTAAGTCAGCAAATTTACAAATGTTAGGGATTTTGTTGTACAGCCAGGAATGGTTGAAGATACCTAGATGCACAACCAGGCCCTACAGACCTCTCTTTAGTTCCCCCGGATACTTCATGTGCCCTGGTTTAGTCGAATGACAGCATGGTGATCCCTGTATACTAAATAGCTCCAATTCACTCTAACCCATGCATGCTTTCCTCCCTCCTGCATGCTCAGGCCCCCACCGCTATTTTCAAAATATTTTTCACTCCATCTTTCCATCTCCAATTTGGTCTTATCCTTTTCCTTGTCCCCTTAACTTCTGACACATATACCCTCTTTGTCAACCTCTCCTCAATTATTCTCTCCATACGTCCATACTATTTCAGCATACCTTCTTCAGATCTCTCAACCACACTTTCCTCTTTACCACACCTTTCTCTCTCACACTTTATAACCTACATAAATCAAACCATCTCACACCACATATTGTCTTCAACCTTTTCATTTCCAACACATCCAACCTCCTCTGCACATCCTCATCCAAAGACAATACCTCACATCCATACAAAATTGTTGGGATCACTATATTTCCAAACATATCCATTTTTGCCCTCCTAGATAACGACCTCTCTTCCCACAATGCTTCCAGAACCTTTGTCCCCTCACCCAACCTATAACTCAAGTCCACTTCCATGGTTCCATTCGCTGCCATGTCCAATCTCAGGCACCTAAAACACTTCATTTCTTCCAAATTTTCTTAATTCAAACTCAAACCCCAACTAACCTGTCCCCCTACCCTGCTAAATCAAAATTTTAACCTTGCCTTTATTCACATTTACTCTCAACTTCCTCCTTTCACAAACTTTTCCAAACTCATTCACCAACTTCTGCAGTTTCTCACTTGGATCTGCCACTGGTGTTGTCTTCAGGAAACAAAAACTGACTCATTTCCCAGAAACCCCCTGTCCCACTCCTAGAGGCTCCATACTTGCCCCTCTCTCCAAGGCTCTTGTATTTCACTCCATCACAACTCTCTCCACAAAGAAATTATATAACCATAAAGATATTACAATCCTTGCTGCAGACCAACCTTCACCTGGAACCACTCACTCTCATCTCTTCCTACTTTTGCACATTTCACTCTATCAACCCTATCGTATGCTTTCTCCAAATCCATTAATATCATGCACAAATCTTTCTGTTTCTCTAAGCATATTTTTTACAGCAAACACCTGATCCACATATCCTCTACCACTCCTGAAACCACACTGTTCATCCCCATTAGGAAGCTCTATATATGATCTCCCTCCTCAATCACTAACCTCCCATACAACTTATCAAGTACACTTAACAAACTTATACTGCAGTAGTTTGAACACTCACCTTTATCCCCCTTCCCTTTGTGCAGCAGTGCTATACATACATTCTGCCAATCCTTGGACACTTCATCATGATCCATACTTAATCTGAAAATCCTTGCTAACCAATCAAAAACAAAGGCAACCCCTTTACTTAAGAATTTCAACTGTAATACTTTCTACTTCAGCCGCCTTGCCACATTTCATCTTAAATAAGTATGTGTGTATATTCAAGAGCTTTCTTCCAGGGGATAGGGAAGAAATAATACTACCATGTTTATTGCATGCCACAGAGGGTAAATTAGAGAGGCAGAAATCCTCCTCTCCTGAATCATCACTTGGGCTACATACCATGAAGCTCATTATCATATGTACTCATAGAGCAAATTCCATATGCATAGTGAATATACATACAGGTGATCTTTAAAAACTGATAACCTATCCATACACTAGTTTTGTAAAAACATACAACAAGACATACATACTGTGGAAGCCAGCACAACTCTAAAGAGAAGAGGGAGATGAAGAAAAGAAAGAACAAGAAAGCCAATTTATCGACAAACATTTAAAATAACAACTCAGTTTCAGAAAATTTCAGCACACCTTTGTCCTCACTGTCTGGTAGCACCTTGAACTTGCTGATAAGATTACTGAAGTCTCTGACCGATTCTTCCCTTGGACGCCGCATAACATCAGGGATCATAACGACATCAGAAAAGTCAATGCGGAACTTGCATAGCAGCTCTGCCATTCTCCGGTGCTCTGAGGCCAGGTCGTCCTACATAGTGATTCAAAAATTAAAATTCCCTCTTTTCAAGTAAACAGTATTTCCAGCACTACTGATTTTCAAATGTACTCCTATAAATAGCCTTCAACTGAAAAATTAGAGCTGAAGATGATACCATCATGAACATGTCACCCATAATAACTACAGTTCACATAGTACTAATCCAAAGGTACAATTCATAAAAACACATATGGACACATAATCTATATTCCCAAACAAAATTTATCCTGCCAGCCTTTTTAAACTTACACTGAAACTGGAACATGATTCCCAAATGCTGTATGATACTGTTTATAGTATGAGACCATTTTTAGACATCTAATCAGAGAAACATGTATGCTCAAACAGGCTGTAACCAACATAATATCCAGACCAACCATTCATCCATGAATCTATCCTCTCTATGGTGGATATAATAAATGACAGAAATAAGTCATACTTTTCTAAGAAATTTAAAGACCATTAGACAAATTTCGATGGCAAATCTATGAGATACTATTTATTGTTTCAGGAAATTCATGTTTCATGTTTGAAGAAGTAAGTTACAAACTGAGCTTGATGTGGTCTGCAATGGTTTACTAGTAAAGAGATGATCTATAACAAAAGTCCAAACATATCCTGTTAAAATCTATGTTTTTACCTTTTTGTTGGCAAGGCAGAAAACCCGCAGCTTGCAGGAAGACCAGATTGATCGTGTTGTAAGGATGTATGGAATCAGCATCGTCAGACCTTCAAAAATAATTTAGTTTGAAACAACTGGTCGTTTTCGGAGTGATGCGAAGGGTTACAAAAGAAATTGAAAATCATGGGTACAGCAAAGGTGTTGAGTAAGGCACATTCACAAGGTACGTTATTTCATGTGTGGTGGAGTGGCAACGGAAATGGATGAAGGCAGCAAGTATGAATATGTACATGCGTATATATGTATATGTCTGTGTATGTATATGTTGAAATATATATGTATGTATATGTGCGTGTGAGGGCGTTTATGTATATACATGTGTATGTGAGTGGGTTGGGCCATTCCTCGTCTGTTTCCTTGCACTACCTTGCTAATGTGGGAGATGGCAATTAAGTGTAATAAAAATACAAATGTACATATATGAAAGCATTGAGGAACATGTGGAAAGAGAGTTTGTTATCCGAGGGAAACAATGGGTATTTCTGAAGGTACTGTAGTTCCAATGATGTATAGATGCAAAACATGGGCTATAGATGACAATGTACAAATGAGAGTGGATGTGTTGGAAATGAACTGTTTGATGACAATATGGGGTGATAGATGGTTTGACCAAGTAAGTAACGAAAAGGTAAGAGAGAGGTGCAGTCATAAGAAGAGTATAGTTGAGATAGCTGTAGAGGCTGTGCTAAACTAATTTGAACATATGGAGAGAATGACAGATTAGTTGACAAATAAAATAAATGTGTCACAAGAGAAGGGAAAAGGAGAAAGGGGAGATCAAACTGGAGATGGAAGGATGGTGTGAAAACTATTTTGAATGGCTGGGGCCTGAACATGCAGAAGTTCCCTTAGGAGCAGTTCTTCCTCCAAGTAAAGAATGAAATGTGTATATATATTCACCATACATCATAAAATTCACAATCTGAACATCTATTCATCTGATGAGTTTAACACACACACAAGTAAAGTTTCACTACATCAATACATTTATGTTTAAGAAAAAATATCTTTTCATACAGTGAATAGAAAAATCTTAGATTTCTTTTTATTTTAAAGAAATGTGCCACACGGTAAACTTAACATTTACATTAGCCACAGTCAATGGGTCAAATCTACTAATGCTAAGTACACTTTCCTTTCCTTTTAAGAGCTATCTTTGCATTGTCTCACTGCAAAGATAGAGGCTGTACATTTTCTTCCAGTCCTAACTCCTCCATTTTCCTCAAATATATATGTCCTTCATTAATCCTTTTTTATAAATTCTATTACTGCTATACACCTATTCAATTGCTGTTCTACCTCCACTTCACCATCTCATTTGCCATTCTCTTCATATTTTCTGCTTTCTTATATTTCAGCTGCATAATGTATTTTCCACTTTTTCTGTAATGTTTTCTCCATACTTCTTCCTTATTCTTCTATGTCCTATTCCAATGTAGTAATACAATATTATTGCCAACCAGTGTAACAAAAGCCTCTTCACTTCTCACAAAATTTTCTCTCTCTTTATGGTAATTTTTGACTCCTCTATAAAGAACACTTATCTCAAGCTTTTTTGTGCACTTACCAGTCTTCTATAAAAGAAATAATATTCTGCTTTAAACTCCCAGAACATTTTTTTTACCTTCTTTACTTTCATTTATACTTAGAAAAAAAGTTCCCCAGTCTTAGTTTTCTACAGCTCATAATTTTCTGGAAGATACTTCTTCAACAGTGTCAATCTCTCTGCCACTTCCTTCTCTATATCTTTCCATCATGCATTTACATTTTTCATCTAACATCCTCATACTTTCTACAATTGAGGAGGCTTCTGCAAATGCATTTATAAGATGTCTTCAAATAATTTCAATCTCCTTTCATAATTTTCTATTTAAATGCTTTTGTTTCTCATCACTACTACCGTGCATCCCAAATCTATACTTACTACTACCATGCATCCCAAATCTATACTTCTTAAAACCTACCTAATACTAATGAAATTCTTACAATTTACATGTACAGTGTAGAAAAATCTTACCTCCATCATCATAAAGCCACCAAACATCAATTGTGCCCTTGGGTTGTTTTCGTGTAAATCTAAGCATAGCATCCACCATCTGAGGTGTTGCAATTTCTCCATTAGACAGTCGAAACACTGGCTCCTTCTTTTTCTTACCCATCTTAAGAACTCCAAGAAATGAAGAATTACCATCTTCATTAGGTGATACTGTTGTGATATTGCTGCTGGTGTTACCCATCAAGACAGCTGTGTTAGGAAAGAAAAAAGAAAAATGCTACAATATAGGCCTCAGAGAACCATTCAAATATCAAACAAGTCCTTAATTCCTCTGTGATCATTTTTTTCATATACTTATATTAAATGACTGTAAGATAACTAAGTTGTATACAAACACACACACAACTTATATCAAATGACTGTAAGATAAGTAAGTTGTATACAAACACACACACACACACACACACATATATATATACAAGTAAAACTACTCACTTTTTGTGTATTTTCAGCATACAGTATACAAGCAGAATGCATGTATAATGCCACTGTAAATGTATGTATGTATACATGTATGGGAGCGATAAAGAATATATATGAGATACTTGATGCTACCCTCTAAAGCAATGACAAAAAGTGGCTGGCCAAATTCATAGCTGGCTGCCAAGCCAAAGATGCTCACAAAGGCTTCACTTCTAAATCATGAAGCTTTACAGTAGAGCCCTCTATACAGCATGTTCTTTCTCAAACTCTCTTCATTCTCTTCCTACATGACCTCCAACTGCCTTAATCTGATCATAGTATGAAGGTTATTATTTAATGGAGATGACCTTAAAAGCACATTACATCACCCAAGCACAAGACCAGCTATATACATGCAACACTCCATTACAAAACTGCAACAATACCTCACCCATAATAGAATATCTGCAACTCCAAAGGAATCTTGAAACAATCTTTCAACTCCAGAAAAATATAAATTCAACCAGAAGGATCATATTGCCTTGAATGACCAATTGCTCCCACTCACAAGATGTTAACAATTCTGGGTATCATATATAACACCCCATTGCAACTCCTTCATTGGAGAGAAAACCATATTAGTGGGAGGGAACCAAGGACGCATGTCATTGAAGCCTTTTCCAAATGGGTAGAGGTGACAAGCAGAGTGCTGTGGGGTTCGGTTCTGGGACCATTACTCTTCTTGATGTATATCAATGACTTGCCTGAAGGTACAGAATCCTACCTGAATATGTTTGCAAAAGATGCACAGGTCATGAGGAAGTGACAAGCAAGGTAGGTAGGCAGCCAACGACCAGGGAGGTATATTACCAGTACTACCCGCCGGGCATCAGGAAGGTTAGTGATAGCTACATAGTGAGCCAACACTTTAGTGGCTGTAAAGCTGCACTCCTCTGACCCAGGTAGCTGTCATTTCTTTCTGCCTCACCTACATGTGGACTGGCATTCTGTCTACAAGCATACAAAATATCTCACCCTGTTACATACAGCACATGACAATGCTTAATCCACAGAGCTCATTCTTCATAACTAGAATTTCCTGCAGTGAGCACTATGTTCTAGCCCTGCCTTTTGGCAAAATGGTAGAAGCAACAGACAGAAATAATAGGTAGGAACATTTAGGCAAGAGCATTGTGTAGAAGTAGTAGTTAGGAACATTAGGTAATAGTCAGTAAGAACATTAGGTAGGGTCCTCTGCAAACACTGTGCTAGATTGGCCCTCTGCCAATGGCCTATTGAGTGTGTGGCACTACCACACACTAAAGGATAAGAACGGCACTGGAGTTCACTGGTTATGGAGATTATTGACGTGGCCACCCCCTTGAGGGAGTTATTGAGGGGAACAGGTGTCAGAGATATAAATAGATAGAAAAGGGAGGAGGACTGTATCAACTTACAAGGGAAACTAAATAGACTCCAAAGTTGGTCTGAAACATGGTTGATGAAACTGAACCCCAGCAAATGTAAAGTAATGAGAATGGAATGAAGCAAAAGACAATCTCAATGTGATCATTACCTAGCAAAAAATAAGCTTCATACGATTCTATTTGTGAGAAAAGGACTTGGGAGTAGACATCATCCCTAACCTGTTGCTATAGTCCCATATTAGGAGAATAGCTTTGGAGACAAATTGTCTGCTGGTATTAGAATTCAAATATATGGATGAAGAAATATTTAGCAAGCTATTTGTATCCAGCATAAGGCCAAAACTAGAATGTGCTTCTTAGGTTTGGTCACCACACCTAAAGAAGCACAAAGAACTCACTGGGAATGTCCAGAAGAGGTCAACAAAGATGGTACCAAACTTGAGAATGTTAAAGGTAAAGGCTGGAAGCTTTATATTTATCCACCTTGGAAGAAAGAAGACAGAGAGGCAACCTGATCACAACATATAAGTTTTTAAAAGAAATCAACAGAGTCGACACTACTTTGAGAGGTGTAGAGATAGAGCAACCAGAGGACATAACATGAAGTAAGATACTTGTATATAAGAAAGTAATCATAATCTTAAAGTATAAGAGTGGTGGATGAATGGAATAGACTGACTTGGGAAAGTTAATACAGACATCATACATAAATTCAAGAGTGTGTGAGATTGTAAAGTGTTCATGAACTGAAGCCTCCCACAAGTGTAAAATTCTCTCCTGTACTGTATAAATAGGTAATCACATGACAGTCAGCCCCATATACAAAACATCAGAACAAAACCTACAGTTTAACAAAATACCCTTCGAATAGCTGGTATCAGTTTGGGACAAAAATTCCTCTGGAATCCTCTACAAACAATTCATCTGCTCCACCCTAAACTATGCTTCCCCTGCCTGGTCTTCCACTCAGTCAGAAGCAAATACAGTAAAGCTACACACTACACAAAACAGTACTCACAACAATCACTTGCTACCTAGCAACCACAAACACTAAACACCTACATAATGAAACAAAGGTCATCCCAATACAATGCCTCCTCAATATTCTCAACACTCAAATCTTTGCAACAGCACTAAATCCTTCCCATTCAAACATATCCATAACTAACCACCAACCTACAAATAGAAATAAAAGCTTACCCCTGCTTCACACTCTAGTAACCTATACTTATTGATCTCCCAGATCCAACAAACATAGCCCTGTCA
>JAUUDZ010369550.1:0-15726 GCA_032361705.1 Panulirus versicolor | reverse complement strand
TCAAGCACACAGTCAGAGGTCAAGCACACAGACAGGGGTGAAACACACATTCATGGGTCAAGCACATAATCAAGGTGCAAGCACACAGTCAGGGGTCAAGCACACATTCTTGAGTCAAGCACACAGTCAGGGGTCAAGCACACATTCTTGAGTCAAGCACACAGTCAGGGGTCAAGCACACAATCAGGGGTCAAGTACACAGTGAGGGGGCAAGCACACAGTCAGGGGTCAATCACACAGCCAAGGGTCAAGCGCACATTCGAAAGGCAAGTACACAGTGAGGGGTCAAGCACACAGTCAGGGGTCAAGCACATAGTCAGGGGTCAAGCACGCAGTCAGAGTCAAGCACAAAGCCAGGGGTGAAACAATCATGGGTCAAGCACATAATCAGGGGTCAAGTACACAGTCAGGGGGCAAGCACACAGTCAGGGGTCAATCTCACAGTCAGCGGTCAAGCACACATTCAAAAGACAAGTACACAGTCAGAAGTCAAGCACACAGTCAGGGGTCAGGCACATTGTCAGAAGTCAAGCACACAGCCAGGGGTGAAACAAACATTCATGGGTCAAGCACATAATCAGGGGGCAAGCACACAGTCAGGGTTCAAGCACACATTCATAAGTCAAGCACACAGTCAAGGGTCAAGCACACAATCAGGGGTCAAGCACGTAGTCAGGAGTCAAGCACACAGTCAGGGGTCAAGCACACAGGCAGGAGTCAAGCAAACAGTCTGGGTCAAGCACAAAATCAGGGGTCAAGCACACAGTCAAGGGTCAAGTACACAGTCAGAGGTCAAGCACACACCCAGGGGTGAAACAAACATTCATGGGTCAAGCACATAATCAGGGGGCAAGCACACAGTCAGGGGTCAAGCACACATTCATGAGTCAAACACACAGTCAGGGGTCAAGCACACAATCAGGGGTCAAGCACATAGTCAGGAGTCAAGCACACAGTCAGGCGTCAAGCACACAATCAGGGGTCAAGGACACATTCAGGGAACAAGCACACATTCAAGGGTCAAGCACACAATCAGTTGTCAAACACGCGTTCATGGGTCATAACTCACAGTCAGGAGTCAAGCACACATTCAGGGAGCAAGTACACAGTCAAGAGTCAAGCACACAGTCAGGAGTCAAGTACACAGTCAGGGGTCAAGCACACATTCAGGACTCAAGTACAGAGTCAGGGGTCAAGCACACATTCAAGGGTCAAGCACAAAGATAGGAGTCAAGCAAACAGTCAGGAGTCAAGTACACAGTCAAGGGTCAGCACATAGTCAGGAGTCAAGCACAGAGTCACGAGTCAAGTACACATTCAGGGGTCAAGCACACAGTCAGGAATCAAGCACAAAGTCACGAGTCAAACACACAAGCAGAGGTCAAGCACACAGTCAGGGATCAAACACACGGTCAGGGGTCAAGCACACATTCAGGGGGAAGTACACAATCAGGGGTCAAACACACAGTCAGGGGTCAAGCACACAGACAGGGGAAAAGCACACAGTCAGGGATCAAGCACAAATTCAGATGTCAAACACACATTCAGGAGCCAAGAACACAGTCAGGATTCAAGCACAAGGTCAGGAGTGAAGCATAGAATGAGGGGTCAAGCAGACGGTCAGGAGTGAGGCACGCAGTCAGGGGTCAAGCACTTAGTCAGGATTCAAGCACACATTAAAGAGTCAACAACAAAATCAGGGGTCAAACACACAGTCAGGAGTGAAGCAAACAGTCAGGAATCAAGTTCACAGTGAGTGATCAAGAACAGGGTCAGTAGGCAAGCACACAATCAAGGTTCAAGAACATAATTAGGACTCAAGCACACATTCTGGGGTCAAGCACACAGTCAGGCATCAAGCACACAGTCAGGGGTCAAGCACAAAGTCAGGAGTCAAACACACAGTCAGGAGTCAAGCAGAAAGTCAGGGGTCAGGCACACAGTCAGGAGTCAAGCACACAGTCAGGAGTCAAGCACACTGTCAGGGGTGAATCACACAGTCAAGGGTCAAGCACACAGTCTGGAGTGGAGCAAACAGTCAGGAGTCAAGCACACAGTCAGGAGTCAAGCACGCTGTCAGGGGTGAATCACACAGTCAAGGGTCAAGCACACAGTCTGGAGTGGAGCAAACGGTCAGGAGTCAACCACAGAATCAAGGGTCAAGCACACAGTCAGGGGTCAAGCACACAGTCAGGAGCCAAGCACACACTCAGGGGTGAAGGACACAGCCAGGAATCAAGCACACAGTCAGAAGTCAAGCGCACAGTCAGGGGTCAAGGACACATATAGTGGTCAAGCACACACTCAGTAGTCAAGCACACAGTCAGGAGTAAAGCACACAGTTAGGCTTCAAACACACAGTCAGGATTCAAGCACACAGTTAATAGTCAAGCACTTAGTCAGGGGCTAAGCACACAGTCAGGGGTTAAGCATACAATCAGGAGTCAAGCACACAGTCAGGAGTCAAGCACACAGCTAGGAGTCAAGCACACAGTCAAGGGTCAAACAGACAGTCAGGGGTCAAGCACATAGTCAGGATTCAAGCACAGACTCAAGGGTCAAGCACACATCAGGGGTCAAGCACACATTCAGGAGTCAAGCACACATTTTGGGGTCAAGCACAAGGGGGCAAGTACACAGTCATGGGTTAAGCACACAATCAGTGGTGAAGCACATGGTCAAGGGTCAAGCACACAGTCAGGGGTCAACATGTGTATGGTCCTTCACCACAACACACCTATTGTTCTAATTATTTCCAGTCATTAATTAAACGCATTACTGACTACCGCGGTTCTGATTGGAATAAGTTCTTGTGTGGTTAGTGAAACAAGATTGTATTCGAAAATGTGTATGAGGAGATGATGATGATAGGTCAGACTGATGATAGCATAGTTATAAGGAAGGTTGAGCTGAGCAGATAGAACATGGTTCGAGAGTTTCAGGTCTCACCTTCCTAGCATACACCGTGGCAGTCACCATCACATTTACCGTCCAATGCGGTCTGTTGGACAGGAGCAGCGGGCAGTTCCGCCAGGACAGAACCGCTGGTACCCTCCTGTAATCTGTGAGGCGACGACCAGCCAACCGTCACCCACAAGCACACAGAGGGGGAAGCGCACTCGCCAGCCCAGGGAACGACACCAGATGGACACGACGGGCTACTGATCTTGACCTGTGCTCTGGGACCACATCCTGTGAAGGGTATGGGCCCAGGTTAGGTTAGGGCTTTCATGAAGCACACCTGCAGGTCCCGGTATGAGAGCCCTAACCCTCGGAGAGCACTCGCGCTTTCTTGCCACCATGCTCCTCGCCAGTTTAGTGGCGGATGTTACCTGCACGGTGTCTTTCCCGGTTAGGTCCCGTACGCCCCTAAGGACTTCCGGGGTGCCGTAATAGCTGCACTTGTGCTCATGTGCAGCTGAAAGCTCCAGAGACCTGCATGTCTATGACGTAGGTCTCTGACCCTCTGGAAGCCACGATGTCCGGCTTCCGGAAGGACCCTGCAATAGGACTGCGAGGCTCGCACGCCACCTCGTAGCCCTTTTGTCTCAACCGCCCGGCTATAAAGGCACTGATGTTGTCGTGCCTTTTGATGCGCCTCCCATGGGTACGTGATGTGCGCCAACGTCCCGGGCTTGTGACATGTGTCACAGAGCCAGAAATCTCGGGTCGGCCTCTTTTAGCTCTTGCGGGGGTAGAGTGATGCAGGTCGCACTTGGACTGCTCTAACGTAGTCGCTACCTGAGAGGAGTCGGGACCCGCTGGTAACCCATCTGCTGACCTGAGGCACAGCAGCAGAGGGTGCGAGACCCGATCCATCGCAGGTGCTAATTAGGTTAGAGCGCCATGCGCGCGATCTCTCGACTTTGTTACCCACCTGTCGACCAGCAATGCATGCAGGACCCAACCACTTATGCAGATTCCTAAGAATCACAGGTTCTCGAGCCACCGCCTGAATCACCGGGTCAGACGAGGTCAGCAATTTTTCGAGCCTTCTCTGCTTGTTCATCCTGACGTTTGAAACAAAATCAGGTATTCCCAAGCCGCCATCCCCTGTTGCAGAGTGGAGGAATGCACAGGGCGCATCATGGGGCAGGCGGAGCCAGCGGCGAACCGCAACTCTCACCTGCGTATCCATGCGCGCTAACTGCGTCTTATGTACTTCCCCCAACAACAGGCGATGCATCAGCTTGGGTACGAGGAAGTCAACGAGGATAGCAATCCTCTGCTGAGGTTTTAGAGGGGCTCTGGTGATGTTACAGAGCCCCTCCTCCAGCAGGGGGCCGTCCGCTTGCCCCCTGCCCCAACGAGAACGCCGAGGTACTTTTAGTCGTCCTCAGCATCCATGGAGCCAATAACGCTGCCCAAGACTTGGAATGTTCTACTTTTATTAACATACCAAATCTTGCGCTTGCCATCGATCTCCATGCTGAGGGATCGACACTTTCCCGGGTTCACCTGAAGACCTCCTCCCGCTAGTGTCACCGATATGATGTCTGTTGATTTCTGCAGACCACCAGCCGTTGGGGCCACCAGAACCAAAACATCAGCAAAGGCAAGCACCGACACTTTCTGGTTGCCAAATCTCACTCCCACTCCCAGTTCTTAACCCTTGCGATCCCTTCATCAATCACAAGGTTAAAAAGAATTGGGGACAAGGGATCGCCCTGCTTGACCCCGCTTGTCATATTGATAGATTCCGACATCCCGCCGCTGCCTTCAATACGGGTGAAGGCTCGGTCGTACGTCGACATAATGTATACCCTGACGGGGGCAGGAATGCCCTTCCGCGACATGGCCCGCTCGATAGTGCTATGGTGAACACTATCGAATGCTTTGGCCATGTCGAGGAATGCCAGGTGCACACCGTGGGCGTGTGCCCGCGCACGACCGACGATCGCATCCAAGATCGTGACGTTCTCAAGGCATCCGTCCATTGGGACGAATGCCTTTTGAGCTTCGTCGATCTGGACGAGGCTCGAGATGCGGCTGCTCAGGATCTTATGGAGCAGGCGGACTACGGCGATTGGTCTGTAGTCTTTGGGCTGATTGGAATTTGGTACCTTAGGTATCAGTACCGTCCTGTTTGCTTTGAAAGGTTCGGGCAACACAGAGGTGGCAATCCACAGATTGAACATCTTGCAGAGCACCCTCGGAGGGATAGACTTCAGGAGCCTAGTCTGTATTCCGTCAGGACCGGGGGCCGATGTTGTTGTGGCTTTCAGGTGGTGTGCAGCCTCTCCCACGGTCACTACCTCTGCTATTTGTCCGCTTTCTTGGTCAAGATCAGTAATGGCACGTGTGTCTGGCTCCGATGGCCGCAAGAAGAGAGCCTCCCAAAAGGGAGAGAGGATTTCAGGCCCGACTGACCTTGGCGGAACCTCCCATTCGCCTTTTAGTACCTGTCCTGCGGCCAGGGACTACGATAAAGCCGCTGTACTGTTTTATACTGCTGGCATTCATTGATTGTCTTGTTCCGTCTTCACCCCGATTCGGGCGGTCATTGGTAGAGCCACAGGAACTTACCAGTTTTCTGGCGTGTTCTGTGGCCACCGTGATGACAGAGAGGTTGTCCCCTCGGTGCAAGTGTCCGAGGGCAACATTTAACACTTCCTCACCCCACACAGGATTGGTGGGGCCAGGCCCTAGCGTGTCAAGAAAGGAGACAGTTTCCTCGACGAAAGAGACAACGGATTGAGGGGGTTGGGGTACCTGTGGAGCGTCAGGGACAAATAATACCGTAGGGTCGGCACCATCACCAGGATCAGCGACCCGCCCCCCATCGAGAGCAGCTCCCTCTCCCAGATCAACGAAACCTTCCCCACCGGAAAGAGCACTCGCGCGCCATCTATCGCGCGGTGCTCCTTCCTGGGTGCCGCTCCACGTGTTGCCTCTTCACGTCGTCTGGAACACGTCTCCTATTTGCCATACTAAACGCGACCGCTTCACCTACACCGTCCTCGTGGTGAAGGTTGACGTCCAGGATCAACTCTTGAACACGGGCCTTGATCGGAAGCCCTTGATCGCTTCTACCGACCGGCCTGGATCAGTAGCCTGTAACCGCTGGTTCAGGCCTTGTCCGGCTACTAGGGAAGGGTCAGCTGCCATCTTCGCCTCTTCCCTAGCGAGGAGCTCTATTTCCTCGTCGGTCTATCTCGCTTTGGAGACAAGGTGCTGTGTCGCAATTTGGTGATGGAATAACTTGGTATGTGCCCGCCGTTCGTGGACCCTGCGGCCTCGATAACTGGCAAATGTGCTCCCACAGTGTGGGCAAGTGGGAGAGCAGTCTTCGGCTCCCCCCCGGTTGTCGTTGACAGCCGACATGCCAACGGTGGCTGGTACGCAATTCCCAAAGGGCTTTGTTCTGCTTTATCGGGCGTCTTGGGGCGAAAACCCGTGACAATGGTAGACGTCCCATTTAGAGCTACACAGAGCTACTGCCCTAGGGCAGCAGGGGACCGCAGTCAGGTGATGGTGGCCGCCACTGTGTATCGATCCCGGTCCTCCCTTATGCAGCTGTCAGCTTAACCAGTAGGCTAGCTGGACAACTCCCGACTCTCAGCTGCTGAGTGACTGATCGTCACTCAACGGAGCTAGGGCTTCAGGGGCTACAGCTATTTGCTAGGGCTTCAGGGGCTACGGCTATTTGCTAGGCCGCTGTTGCTGCTCATACAAATTAGCACCGCAATCTGGTCAAATGCAACCCTTTAAGAGAGGCACAATAA
This sequence comes from Panulirus versicolor, assembly GCA_032361705.1. NCBI lineage: Eukaryota > Metazoa > Arthropoda > Malacostraca > Decapoda > Palinuridae > Panulirus > Panulirus versicolor. The sequence continues at coordinate 9,001 of JAUUDZ010369550.1, read as the reverse complement.
CTTGTGTCCCTCAACTTGAGTTTCTTCCTCGCAGCTGAAGCTGTGGTAACTGATAAAGCCGTTGTTTGTTATCTTGTTTTCCTCTGTTATCTATGGATGATTCAGTACAGGTATCGGCAACATTACTGCCTGTGTGGCCCGGATTAATGAGTCGATCAAAGACATCAAAAACTTGAAATATGTGAATAATCCATGTAGATGCATCTAGTTATAATCCATTTAGATGCATCTAGTTATAATCCATGTAGATGCATCTAGTTATAATCCATGTAGATGCATCTAGTTATATTTTGCTGCAAATCGATGAGTGACGCACCTAAAAATTCATTTGTGCTTAACTAAGGTTGCCAATCAGCCATCAAGTAATTAGTGATCAAATAATTAGTAATAAATCAATTAGTAATTAAGTAATTAGTAATTAAGTATAATAAAGAGATTAACAAATTCTAATGCAAACAGTGAATGATTCAATGTGAAACTTGATGTTGTTTGTTGGCTGAAAACTTCCCAGTATTGTGTGTCAGATTTGTTGATGCCAAGACATTATCTAGATGGGCATCAGTCAGCCAGACTTTATTCAGATGGGCACCAGTCAGCCAGATATTATCCAGATGAGCATCAGTCAGCCAAACATTATCCAGATGAGCATCAGTCAGCCAAATATCATCCACATGGGCATCAGTCAGCCAGACATTATACAGATGGGCACCATCCAGCCAGACATTATCCAGATGGGGATCAGTCAGCGAGACATTAATCAGATGGTCATCAGTCAGCCAGACATTAACCAGATAGGCATCAGTCAGCCAGACATTATCCAGATGGGTATCAGTCAGCCAGACATTATCCAGATGGGCACCAGTCAGCAAGATATCACCCACATAGGCATCTGTTAGCCAGACATTATCCAGATGGACATCAGTCAGCCAAACATTATCCAGATAGGCATCAGTCAGCCACACATTATCCAGATGGGCATCGGTCAGCCAGACATTATCTATAAGGGCATCAGTCAGCCACACAGCCATATGGGCACCAGTCAACTAAACATTATCCAAATTAGCATCAGACAGCCAGACATTATCCAGATGGGCATCAGTCAGCCAGACATTGTCCAGATGGGCATCAGTCAGCTACACATTATCCATATGGGCATCAGTCAGCCAGACATTATCCAGATAGGCATCAGACAGCCAGAAATCATCCAGATGGGCATCAAACAGCCAGACATCATCGAGATGGGCAACAGTCGGCCAGACATTATGAAGATGGGCATCAGTCAGTCAGACGTTATCCGGATGGCCATCAATCAGCCAGACATTATCCAGATGGGTATCAGTCAGCCTGACATTATTCAGATGAGCATCAGTCAGCCAGACATTATCCAAATGGAAGTTAGTCAGCCAGACATTATCCAGATGGGCATCAGTCAGCCAGATATTATCCAGATGGGCATCAGTTAGCCTGACATTGTCCAGATGGGCATCAGTCAGCCAGACATTATCAAGATGGGCACCAGTCAGCCAGACATTATCGAGATGGGCACCAATCAGTCAGATATTATCCAGATGGGCATCAGTCAGCCAGACATTATCCAGATGGGCACCAGTCAGCCTGACATTATCAAGATGAGCATCAATCAGCCAGACATTATCCAGATGGACATCAGTCAGCCAGACATTATCCTGATGGGCATCAGTCAACCAGACATTAAACAGATGGGCATCAGTCAGTCAGACATTATCCAAATAGGCATCAGTCAGTCACACATTATCCTGATGGGCAAAAGTCAGTCTGACATTGTCCAGATTGGCATCAGTCAACTAGACATTATCTAGATGGGCAACAATCAGCCAGATATTATCCAGATGGGAATCAGTCAGCCAGACAATATCCAGAAGGGCACCAGTCAGCCAGATATTTTCCATATGGGGTTCAGTCAGCCAGACAATATCCAGATGGGAGTTAATCAGCCAGATATTATCCAGATGGGCACTAGTTAGGCAGACATTATCCAGACGGGCATCAGTCAGCCGCACATTTTCCAGATGGGCATCAGTCAGCAAGACATTATCCAGATGGGCACCAGTCAGCTAAACATTATCCAAATTGGCATCAGACAGCCAGACATTATCCATATGGGCATCAGTCAGCCAGGCGATATCCAGATGGGAGTTAGTCAGCTAGATAATATCCAGATGGGCATCAGTCAGCCAGAATATTATCCATATGGGCAACAGCTGCCAGACATTATTCAGATAGGCACCAATCAACCTGAAATTATCCAAATGGGCATGTCAGCCAGACATTATCCAGATGGGCACCAGTCAGCCAGACATTATCCAGATGGGCATCAGTCAGCCAGACATTATCCATATGGGCATAAGTCAGCCAGACATTATGCAGATGGGCATCAGTCAGCCAGATATTGTCCAGATGGGCATTACTCAGCCAGACATTATCCAGTTGGGTATCAGTCAGCCAAACATTATCCAGATGGGCACGTCACCCACACATTATCCAGATGGGCATCAGTCAACCAAACATTATTCAGATGGACATCAGTCAGCCAGACATTATCCAGATGGGAATCAGACTGCTAGATATCCAGATGGGCATCAATCAGCCAGACATTATGCAGATGGGCATCAGTCAGCCAGACAACCTCCAGATGGGCATCAGTAAGCCAGACATTATCTAGATGGGCATCAGTCAGCCAGACATTATCCAGATGGCAATCAATCAGCGACACATTATCCAGATAGGCATCTTTCAGCCTGACATTATCCATATGGGCATCAGTCAAGCAGACATTATCTAGATGGGTACCAGTCAGCCAGACATTATCCAGATGGGCATCAGTCAGTGAGACATTATCCAGATGGGCATTAGTCAGGCAGATACTATCCAGATTGGCATACATCAGCCAGACATTATCCAAATGGGTACTAGTCAGCCAAACGTAATCCAGATGGGTACCAGTCAGCCAGAAATAATTCAGATGGGCATCAGTAAGCCAGATATTATCCAGATGGGCATTAGACTGCCAGACATTATCCAGACGGGCATCAGTCAGCCAAACATTATGCAGATGGGCATCAGTTAGCCAGACATTATCAAGATTGGCATCAGTCAACCAGATATTATCCAGATGGTCATAAGTTAGTCAGACATTATCCAGATGGGCATCAGTCAGCCAGACATTATCCAGATGGGCATCAGTCAGCTAGACATTATTCAGATGGCCATCAGTCAGCCAGATATTATTCAGATGGGCATAAGTCACCCAGACATTATCCATATGGGCATCAGTCATCAAGACGTTATCCAAATGGCCATGAGTCAGCAACACATTATCCAGGTGGGCATCTTTCTCCCAGACATTATTCAGATGGGCATCAGTCAGCCTTATATTATCCAGATGGGCATCAGTCAGCCTGATATCATCCAGATGGGCATCAGTCAGCCAGACATTATCCAGGTTGGCATCTTTCACCTAGACCTCATCCAGATGGCCATAAGCCAGACATTATCCAGATGGGAATCTGTCTGCTTGACATTTCTAGATGGGCATCAGTCAGCCAGACATTATCCAGATGGGCACCAATTAGCCACCAATTATCCAGATGGGCATCAGTCAGCTAAATATTACCCAGATGGGCATCAATCAGCCAGTTATTATCCAGATGGGCATCAGTCAGCCAGACATTATCCAGATGGGCACTAGTCAACTAGACATTATCCAGATGGGACTCAGTCAGCCAGATGTTATGCGGATGGGCAGCAGTCAGCCAGACATTATCCAGATTGGCACCAATCAGCCTTCAATTATCCAGATGGTCATCAGTCAGCCAAATATTACCCAGATGGGTATCAGTCAGCCAAACATTATCCAGATGGGCAACAGTCAGCCAGACATTATCCAGATGGGCATTAGTCAGCTAAACATTATCCAGTTGGGACTCAGTCAGCCAGATGTTATGCAGATGTGCAGCAGTCAGCCAGACATTATCCAGATGGGCACCAATCAGCCACCAATTATCCAGATGGGTATCATTCAGCCAAATATTACCCAGATGTGCATCAATCAGCCAATCATTATCCAGATGGGGAACAGTCAGCCAGACATTATCCAGATGGGCATTAGTCAGCTAGACATTATTCAGATGGGACTCAGTCAGCCAGATGTTATGCAGATGGGCAGCAGTCAGCCAGACATTATCCAGATGGGCATCAGTAAGCCAGACATTATCCAGGTGGGTATCAGTCAGCCAGACATTATCCAGATGGGCATCAGTCAGCCACACATCGAGATGGGCATCAGTCAGCCACACACTATCGAGATTGGCATCAGTCAGCCAGATATTATCCAGATGGGTATCAGTCAGCCAGACATTATCCAGACGGGCATTAGTCAACCAGACATTATCCAGATGGGCATCATTCATTCAGATAATATCCAGATGGGCATCAGTTAGCCAGACATCATACAGATGGGCATCATTCAGCTAGACATTATTCAGATGTTCATTAATTAACCAGCCATTATATAGATGGGCAAAAGTCAGCGAGACAGTATCCAGATGGGCATCAGCCAACCTGACATTGTCCAGAGGGGCATCAGGCAGTCAGAAATTATCCAGATGGGATTCAGTCAGAGAGACATTATCCAGATGGGCATCAATCAGCCAGACATTATTCAGATGGGCATCAGTCAGCCAGACATTATCCATATGGGGAAACGTTAGCCAGACATCATCCATATGGGCATCAGTCAGCCAGACATTATCCGTATGGGTAAATGTAGCCAGATAATATCCAGATGGACATCAGTCAGTGTGACATTATCCACATAGGCATCAGTCAGCCAGACATCATCCATATGGGCATCAGTCAGCCAGATATTATCCAGAAGGCATCAGTCAGCCAGACATTATCCAAATGGGCATCAATCAGCCAGACATTATTCAGATGTTCACCAATCAGCCAGACATTATCCAGATGGGCATCAGTCAGCCAGACATTATCCATATGGGCATCAGTCAGCCAGATATTATCCAGATGGGCATCAGTCAGCCAGAACATTATCCATGTGGGCAACAGTCAGCCAGATATTATCCAGATGGGCATCAGTCAGCTTGACATCATCCAGATGGGCATCAGTCAGCCGTACATTATGCAGATGGGCATCAGTGAGCCAGATATCATCCAGATGGGCATTAGACAGCCAGACATTATCGTGATGGGCATCAGTCATCAAACATTGTCCAGATGGGCGTCAGTAAGCCAGACATTATCCACATGGGCATGAGTATGTCAGACATTATCCAGATGGGCATCTGTCAGCCACATATTATCCAGATGGGCATATGTCAGCCAGACATTTTCCAGATGGGCATCAGTCAGCCAGACGTTATCCAGATGGGCATAAGTCAACCAGATATTATCCAAATGGGCATCAGTCAGTCAGACATTATGCAGATGGGCATCAGTCAGCCATATATTATCCAAATGGGTATCAGTCAGCTAGACATTATCTAGATAGGCATCAGTCAGCCAGACATTATCCAGATGGGCATAAGTCAGCCAGACATTATCAATATGGGCATCAGTCATCAAGACGTTATCCAAATGGCCATCAGTCAGCGATACATTATCCAGATGGCATCTTTAACAGGAAATTATCCAGATGGGCATCAGTCAGCCTGACATTATCGAGATCGGCTTCAGTCAGCCAGATATTATCCAGGTGGGCATCTTTCACCCAGATATTATCAGGATTGGCATCGGTCAGCCTGACATTATCCAGATGGGCGGCAGTCAGCCAGACATTATCCAGGTGGGCATCTTTCACCCAGAAATTATCCAGATGGGCAACAGTCAGCCAGACATTATCCAAATGGGTATCAGTCGGCCTGACATTTTCCAGATGGGAATCAGTCAGCCAGACATTATCCAGATGGGCACCAATCAGTAAGACATTATCCAGACGAGCATCAGTCAGGCAGACATTACCCAGATGGGCATCAGTTAGCCAAACATTATCCAGATAGGCAACAGTCAGCCAGACATTAACTAGATGGGCACTAGTTAGCTAGACATTATCCAGATGGTCATCGGTCAGCAAGACATTATCGAGATGGGGACCAGTCAGCAAGGTATCAACCAGATGGGCATCAGTCAGATAGACATTATCCGGATGGGACTAAGACAGCCAGGTATTATCCAGATGGGCATCAGTCAGCCAGGAATTATCAAGACGGGCATCAGTCAGCCAGATATTATCCAGATGGGCACCAGTCAGCCTGATATTATCCAGATGGGCATCAGTCAGCCAGACATCGAAATGGGCATCAGTCAACCAAACATCATCCAGATAGGCATCAGTCAGCCAGACATCATCCAGATGGGCATTAGTGAACCAGACATTATCCAGATAGGCATCAGTCAGTCAGACATTATTCAGATGGGCATCAGTTCGCCAGTCATTATCCAGATATGCATCACTCAGCTTGACATCATCCAGATGGGCATCAGTCAGCTAGACATTATCCAGATGTTCATTAGTCAACCAGACATTATCCAGATGGGTAACAGTCTGCCAGACAGTATCCAGATCGGCATCAGCCAGTGTGACAATGTTCAGATGGGCATCAGGCAGTCAGACATTATCCAGATGGGCTTTAGTCAGAAAGCCATTATCTAGATGGGCATCAATCAGCCAGACATTATACAGATGGGCATCAGTCAGCCAGACATTATCTAGATGAGCATCAGTCAGCCAGACATTATCCATATGGGCATCAGTCAGCCAGACATTATTCAGATGGGCATCAGTCAGCCTGTCATCATCCAGATGGTCAGCAGTCAGCCAGACATTATCCAAATGGGCTTTAGTCAACCAGACATTATCCAGATGGGCATCAGTCAGTCAGATATTATCCAGATGAGCATTAGTTAGCCTGACACTATCCAGGTGGGCATCACTCATTCAGACATCATCCAGATGGGCAGTAGTCAGCTACACATTATCCAGATGTTCATTAGTCAACCAGACATTATCCAGATGGCTAACAGTCTGTCAGACAGTATCCAGATGGGCATCAGCCAATGTGACAATGTCCGGATAGGCATCAGCCAATGTGACAATGTCCGGATGGGCATCAGGCAGTCAGACATTATCCAGATGGGCTTCAGTCAGAAAGACATTATCTAGATGGGCATCAATCAGCCAGACATTATTCAGATGGGCATCAGTCAGCCAGACATTATCTAGATGAGCATCAGTTAGCCAGACATTATCCATATGTTCATCAGTCAGGCAGACATTATTCAGATGGGCATCAGTCAGCCAGACATCATTCAGATGTGCATCAGTCAGCCAGACATCATCCAGATGGGCATCAATCTGCCAGACATTATTCAGATGGGCACCAGTCAGCCAGACATTATCAAGATGGTATCAATCAGCCAGACATTATTCAGATGGGTATCAATCAGCTAGACATTACCAATATCGGCATCAGCCAGCCAGACATTATCCACATGGGCATCAGTCAGTCAGACATTATCCATATGGGCAACAGTCAGCCAGATATTATCCAGATGGGCATCACTCAGCCTGACATTATCCAGATGGGCATTAGTCAGACAGACATTATCCAGATGGTAATCAATCAACCAGACATTATCCAGATGGGCATCAGTCCGCCAGACATTATCCAGACGGGCATTAGTTAGCCGGGACATAGTCCAGTTGGGCATTAGTCAGGCAGACAGTATCCAGATGGGAACCAGTCAGCCAGACATTATCCAGATGGGTATCAATCAGCCAGACCTTATCCAAATGGGCCTCAGTTAGCCTTACATTGTCCAGATGGATATTAGTCAGCCAGACATTATCCAGATGGGCACCAGTGAGCCAGACATTATGGAGATGAGGACCAGTCAGCCAGACATTATCCAGATGGGCATCAGTCAGCCAGAAATTATCGAGATGGGCACCAGTCAGCAAGATATCAACCAGATAGGCATCAGTCAGCCAGACATTGTCCAGATGGGCATCAGTCAGCCAGACATTATCTAGATCGGTATCAGTCAACCAGATATTATCCAAATAGGCATCAGTCAGTCAGACATTATCCAGATAAGCATCAGTCAGCCACACTCTATCCAGATGGGCATCAATCAGTTTGACATTGTCCAGATGGTCATAAGTCAACTGGACATTACACAGATGGGCAACAATCAGCCAAATAGTACCCAGATGGGAATCAGCCAGCCAGACAGTATCCAGAGAGGTGCCAATCAGCCAGACATTATCCATATGGGCATCAGACAGCCAGACAATATCCAGATGTGAGTTAATCAGCCAGATATTATCCAGATGGGCATCAGTTAGGCAGATATTATCCATTTGCGCATCAGTCAGCCCAACATTATGCAGATGGGCATCAGCCAGCCAGACATTATCCAGATGGTCACCGGTCAGCTAAACATTATCCAAATTGGCATCAGACATCCAGACATTATCAAGGTGGGCATCAGTCAGCCAGATAATATCCAGATGGTAATCAATCAACCAGACATTATCCAGATGGGCATCAGTCAGCCAGAAATTATCCAGATGGGCATCAGTCAGCCAGATATTATCCAGATAGGCATCAGTCAGTCAGACATTATCCAGATAAGCATCAGTCAGCCACATTCTATCCAGATGGGCATCAATCAGTTTGACATTGTCCATATGGGCATCAGTCAACTGGACATTACACAGCTGGGCAACAATCACCCAAATAGTATCCAGATGGGTATCAGCCAGCCAGACAGTATCCAGATGGGCATCAGTCAGCTAGACATTATCCATATGGGCAACAGTCAGCCAGACATTATCCAGATAGACATTAGTCAGCCTGACATTATCCATATGGGCATCAGTCAGCCAGACATTATCCAGATGGTAATCAATCAGCCAGACATTATCCAGATGGGCATCAGTCAG